>WNWK01012920.1:0-57508 GCA_009830355.1 Cherax destructor
GAAACAACCACCACCAGTTAAGTGCTGAAAATTAGACTTGTTCTTAAAGTCTCAGATCGAATAAATTCTCGTCTAGACTTCTATGTTCTCTTTTATGTATACATTTTAGGCCCATTTTTCTATGTTTTCACATGAAATAATTTAAGTGAAAGACACTTAAGGTTTTCTCTTTCCTTCATGTAAGGGAATCGTGTAATAAAGTTGGTAGAATTACCGTCAGTATATTAGGTAAAAGAACACATGTGCGAGCTTAGTCGAGCCGTTATAAACAATACAGGAATACAGAGGATATATATATATATATATATATATATATTGGTAACAATGTGAACTGAAAAAATCATGTGCACAAAATTCCTTGCATCATCCTTAATCGCCATTTCAAACTCTATTAATCAGAATAAAGGCAGTTTCGTTATCTCAAAAGTATTAGCAAGACTTATCCTCAAAACTATGAACCCCGCCATGATACATCAACCCACAAGTTACATCTATTACTACTACTACTTCCAGTGTTACTATTACCATTATTAATATTACTACTATAACTACTCCTACTACTATTACTTCTACTCCTACTACTCTTACTTCTACTGCTACTAGCACTACTACTACGACTACTACTACTATTACTATTTCTGTTACAACTATCATCACTATTACTATTACTACTACCTCTGCTACTATAACATTTACTAACACTACTTTTATTACTAATATTACTACTACTACTGATACTTTGACTGCTACTGGTTCTTCTCCTATTATTACTTATACAACCACTACTACTTATTCTATTAATATTTTTTTTTTTTATTTAAAACAGAAATTATACAAAAACACAAACAAAATGATACTTTGTTACAAATATGGTTATCACAAAATACAACCATCAACCGTATATACTAACACATAATTCACAAGTATACATGACCCAGTAAGAAAGACTTGCATCCGAAGACCAAAGTACACCAAAGCTAATAATCATAAGCACATTAACTTGATAAATATAATAAACAAGAACATTATACATTTCCCCATCCCCTAATTGCACCTGCCAAAAAGGAATCTCCATAATAACATGTACCTATTCCTCATGACAGCCACACTGACTGATGTCGTCAAAAACCCAACCCACCCTTGAAACTCAATCACACATTTCCTCATCCCCTCAATACATAAAAAAAAAATATCTTATGTTTCATTACATTTAATTCTAAATTTTACAAGCTTTAACGCTATCTCCTAAAAAGATTATTACAAAAGAACCTAAAGAACTCCCCACAAGGAGATAATAGATATTGACCAAAGTAATACAAACACGTTTACACATTCCTAACAACCAAGTGGTAACACAAAACTAAAATTATGTACATAACTTATACGTGAACAAATTCTTAAACAAACTCGTTACATAAAATAATACTTACAAAACACGATTATCCCCTTTCCTTATTCCCGACCAACTACGCGTATTATGCAAAATATATCAAATCCTACCGGACTTTTATCATCCTATATACAGATTAATCATCAATAACTATATAAATACGTGTGTCAACATCACACCAAAACAAAGAACATCACACAATCTCAAAAACATGATACCCATATAAAAACAACGTAATTGGTACACTATACCTTGTAAATGAATGGTTCATAGAACCGACGAGTTGGTAAATTAGACACATATGCAACACATGGGTATCTTTATTGAGGAAACGTTTCGCCACACAGTGGCTTCATCAGTCCATACAAAGGAGAATCGTGAAGAACAGGAGGAGTTTGAGGACTGACCAGTTTGAGGTGGTCAGTCCATCAATCTTGACTAGTCAAGATTGATGGACTGACAACATCGACTCAAGATTGAGGGACTGACCACCTCAAACTCCTCCTGTTCTTCACGATTCTCCTTTGTATGGACTGATGAAGTCACTGTGTGGCGAAACGTTTCCTCAATAAAGATACCCAAGTGTTGCATATGTGTCTAATTTACCTACACCATACCTTAACTTCCTTATACGAAAAATATTGAGGTATCCTAAGTACCCAAGTACAATACAACATCAATTTCTTATTCAACCTACTTGCAACCATTTGACTAAAAAACATAATATCTCAAAACAAACCTCCTCCTATCAATTAGAAGGCGTACATCTATATAAGGACACATTACAAATATCATATAAATCACTTGAAGTCATAGTTCGACTACAAGAATTGAACATTAATACACATACACCAAAGTTACATTATCAAGGCTCAGCTATACTGCAATACTTAAAACTGGATAGTAACGAAACAATCACCACAATTGTCCTCTGTTATAAAATATGAATATAATCACCGCTCCAAGACCACAGTTTACAGTCCATACCCTATGAAACAACTTAATTTGGTCAATGACCTTCATGTAATTGCTAACACAATTAACCAACCTTGAAACATGCTACCCATGCGTTACAAACATATACCCATCACTCTTTAACATATATAAGATTCAATACATCTTATTTCCCAGACTAGAGAACTGAACCAGAAACCTCCCCCTCCCATTCCCCTGATCTATTTCTGAACCTAAAATACCCATCTACTACCCAACTTTCCCCCCTCCTCCCAATCCCTTTAAAACACAAATCCCACCCACCCCCACCCCCTCTCCCCCTCCCTATCTACATTACTTTCATCCTACCCACCCTCTACCCTTTTCACCTCCCTTGACTTCTACCTTAATCAACACCAGTCCTTTCACCTTGGCACCCCCAACATGCTATTCACTGTCATCTCTTGATAACCACTCGAAAAAGCCCTGTTCCATACCCCACTATACAAACTCCGATTCCTACATTTTGTCCTATAAAACCCCGCCCCTAAAGCCCTTATTCGAACCATCTCTTCCACGTCCCTCATACCCCAAGATATATGTATAAAATCAACACCAAATAAGACATCCATCTACGTATGCTTTACGAGAACTGCCTCAAATCTAAACTCAAAGCCCTCAAAACAGATACCCCCTCCCCACCTTAGATCCTCAAAACCCCCCAAACCATTCCCTCACTGCCTCCAAACCCTCACAAAAATAGATGGCGTGATAAGCTGTATCTAACTCCCCACACCTACGACAATGCCCATCCCCACTCAACCCCATTACATAAAGCTGTGCCCTGGACGCCAATATACCCTGAAGAAACCTATACCCTGTTTCCCTCACTCTTGGGTGCACCTTCAACTTCTTTAACCACCCCCAAATTCCCTTCCAATCGTACAAAGGATAAACCCCACTCCCTTGCATCTCCATTCTCTCCAACCCCAACCTATCCAAACGGCTTACTCTACTCCTTCCCGGCTCCTTCATAACCAATAACCCTCTTAAAATAGCCTCAAAAAGCAATATATCCTTTCCCCCCCACCACCTTCGCACCTCTTTCATCACTAATCCTACGATTCGTCCCCCTCTCCTCCCCTCATCAAAAACTCATGCCTCACAAAAACACTCCTTAACCTACGCCTCAAGGATACCAACCCTAACTCCCCCCCCCCACCTCACCCTTGTTTCCACTACTTCCCTACACATCCAATGTCTCCCAATTCCCCCATACAAACTTCAACACGTACTTCAACAACCGCTGCACATCCACCTCTAAGAGAGGATATACCACCGCCCTGAACCACAATTTACTATACACTAAAATGTTAACAACTACTACCCTTTGCAACAAAGTAACCTCTCTCATTCCCCATCCCTTCATCCTTTCAATAGCAGCATCCACTACCAATCTTGAATTTACCTCTCTAGCCACCAAAGGATCAGCACTGAACACTATCCCACATATTTTTATAGTTTTCACACAACTCCATCCCTCCCATTTCTCCAACGTTTCCCCCGTCCAACTGCCTACCTCCAATAAATTAGATTTTTCCTTATTCACCCTCATCCCCGTTGCCTTCCTAAACTTTTCAACCAACTCATTGATCATACTCAACTGCTTCTCAGACATGACCAACACTGTAGTATCATCTACGTAACCAACAATACCCCCCCTCTGCATCCTCCTCCACGTCACCCTCCCGCAAACCCTCCTCCTCCACCAACCTATAAAACGGATCCTGTAATAAGGCAAAAAGGATCTGCGACAGCGGACATCCCTGCCGCAGACCCTTCTTCATGTCCACCTTTCTACCCACACTCCCATTAATTTGCACCCTAACTAAAGTCCCCTCATACAAAGTTCAAACCCAACCTATAACTGCCTCCCTAAACCCTTGCCTACCCAAAATATCAAATAACATTTCCCTGTCCACCCTATCATATGCCCTCTGCCAATCCACCCCCAACACTCCTCCCATCTGACTATTCTCAATAAACTGCTTTATACGTCTATGCCCCGTTCTGATACTCCGTCCCGGCACCCCGTATTGTCCCTCATGCAACATTCCCCCTAACCCTCTTTTGATCCTGTTTGCTAAAACCTTTGCAAATATCTTATAATCCGCCATCAATAATGCTATTCCCCTATAAACACCCAACCCTTCCTGATATTCCCCTTTCCCCACTAGTACTATGACCCCCGTTCTCATCGACTCACCCATATTTACCTCCTCTTTCAGTTCATTTACCATTTTAACGAGACCCCCCTTCAAAACCTACCAATGCTTAACATACAATTCCCCAGGAAACCCATCTATGCAGGGCGACTTCCCCAATCTCAAACCCCTCACCGCCTCCAATACCTCCTCTTCCAAAATTTCCCCCTCACATTCCTTCCTCTCTTCCTCACCTAATAATTTCCTATTTCTCCTCAATATCCTACATTTAGCCTCCTCATTCGTCTCCCCCTTTTCATATTTGTTACAAAACCAACCCTCTGCGTACCTCTCCATCCCCTCCATTGTCCTCAGTACCGTTCCCTCCTTATACCCTCGCACCCCCCCTTCCACCTTCAATGACTATCAACATACCTTTCCTTCGCCGTTGAAAATTTCTTAACACTACCTTTGACGCTTTATTCCCCCACAAAACTTCTTCCATACCACTTCGAATCCTTAGTCCATGAAATCTCTCCTCCTGTATTTCCCTTAACTTTGCTCTCAACTCGACCACCTCACCATAATTCCTTCCCGTTTAAATCCCTCCCTGACACTCACCTAAAAGTCCCTCCAAATACCTCTGATACCCATACCTATACCTCGTTTCCTCACCGCCAACCCTCTCATAATACTTCCTAATTTCCACTTTCCCCATCTCATTCCACCACTTAACAACTCCCGACTTTATCCCTATCCCCCCACAACCCTTTCCACCACTTCTCAAATCCCTCCTCCTCCCCTTCCCTTTCCAATAACCTTTATTCAATTTCTAATAACTCTTATACACATGCACAACCCCTTCCCACCCTCCTTCAAACAACACACCCCTGTGATCTGAAAAACCCAAATCAAAGCATTCCATTTTTCGCACATCCACCGACCTCGTAACATATATTCGATCCAGTCTTGCCGCATAATTATTCCTTAAGAAAGTATATTCCACCAACTCATCCCTTCCCCCCACCACATCCACCACCCCCACCGCCCCCAATAGATCCCTTAGAGACCCCAAAACACCCCCCCTCGGGGCTCCACATCCCTAATCCGAATCACACTATTCCAATCCCCAGCTATAATCGCTACTTGGGGCAATCCTCTGAAAGCATACGTCAACTCATTATTAACAAAATCATCCTTGATACTCCTATTAGCAACAGCCTGCATATATACCCCCAGGAAACTTACTTTACCCCTTCCCACTCCCCGTTCACCCTTACCACTCGCCCTCCCATGTGCTCCCATGATGACAAGGTAAAAGCACTGGACTCTCTAATAGCCACCAACACCCCACCCTTGAAAGCCCCTGTGTAACACACAAAAACCCTATACCCCTTAACTACCAACTCTGATCCTATTTGATAATTGTGTTCTTGGAAAAATACAACATCTATGCTCAACCTCTTCAATGTTACCTCAACCCATTTAGGTTTGACCTCGTTCCTGAGGCCATTAACATTCATCGTTACATACCTACAGAGAAGGGCTGGTGTTTTCCCTTCTGCTTCAGTGCTCTTTTGTCTAGTTTTCCATGTGTTGCTCCGTCCAACCCTCCCTTAATCCTCCCATCACCCTTTATATCCCTACTGTCACCATTACCCTTCACCCTACTTCCTTTTCCCTGAACCACATCCGCCCACACCTTCTTACCAGGCCTTTGTGCAGCAGTTAATGGGTCATCCTCAGATTCTTCCCCTGGCCTTTTCCTTGATTCCCCTTTGTCTCCACTTACTTCCATGCTCTCTTCCCTATGTATTTCTGTCACCACTACTGACACTGTACCCTGAACCTCAACTTGATGTCATTTCTTCCCCAGGACTTCACTCCGTCCTTCATTGACGTCAATTTGATTCTCCTCAATTCCCATCCCTGCCACTTCCCCAAGTGACAAAGGACCACCACGAATAAACTCATTCAGATCCTCCAAGATCTCAGCCTTCTCCCATACATCCCTCTGACTCTCGTCCATAGACGTTACACCATTCACCACAGATTCTGCAGGCCACACCCTGTCCACCTCTTCCTGTACTCTTTCCTCCTGCTCCACCTCCTCGCTCCACGTCTGACATACCATGCCCTCCTTCACACCATCTCCTTGTTTCCTTGCCAATCCTTCGTTCTGTTGCACTCCTTCATCCGTCCGTAGTACATCCGCCTTCTCGACGTTACCCTCCACAGGCCTCCTACGTCGACAGTCAACCGCCAGGTGCCCAGTCTGCCCACACAACCGGCAGGTACGCACCTGTCCAACATAGGTAACATATACCTGAGTGCGAAAACCATACATTAAGATAAAGGAGGGTATGGGTTTCCTTAACATCATTTTTACCAAATATGTGCCTTCTAACATACCAGCGTAAAGACCATTCATCCATCTACCAACAGTAACAGCATGGACAATCCCATACATCTTCATCATTTCCTGTATGTCACTTTCCCCGGCCTCGAATGGGACGTTACGCAATTTTATCCACTTGTATGTTGCCGAAACGTCCCTTACACATACCTCCAGTCCTTGCATTACCGCCAGCCACTTGTCCTGATATTTATCCACAACTCTGGTATCCGCCGCCATACAGGCAAATTTCACGAAGATCCGTCGTGCCCTGTTCAGGGATATGCCATACAATTCCGAGTGGTCCACACCCAGAGAATCTCGAAGTATAGTCGGCAAGACAACGTCCACGTTTGACGGGCAGACCGCTCCCTGAAGCACTTCAATTCCAATAGTGTTTACGCGGCGCCTGTATCCCTCCATCATGGCTCCTCAGACAGGGAGAAGCTCCACACTGATTCTATTAATATTACCACTACTACTACTACTACCTATATAGGCCAGTTAGGCTACTGCAGTGCTCATAACTCACGACATCGTAATAACACGATTACAAACCACAGAACGGGTGGTGTTTGAAACCATGCTTGTGCATGGGTTCAAACTCCACCCGTTCCCTGGTTTACAGTGCTTGTGTTTTTTTCATCTCACATTGTTACCTTTATGTATCCTCGGTATCTTAAAAGTGTGGAGAGCGAAACGTTGCCACAATATGTCACAATACTTCCACATATGTCCTTTTACCTAACAAGGAAATTGTGGGTTGCAATTCACACCTTATTTCTGAGCCTTTTTGGACTTTTCAGCCCATAAAGGCTGAAAAGCCAGGATTCTAGTTTCTTGTTAGCATCCGTGGCTATTTAACTTCCATTTATGAGTTGTGTAGCCTTGCAGTCGTGCTTTATGAGTTATGTCACTGTTGCAAGTTGACATATCTCATAAATCGAATTTGAATAGGTGACCCACTGTTTTCAGGAAGATAGAATCGTGTCTTTGATACCTTTTTCATGTAAGGAAGGTGACCCTTAAGTGGTAAAACGGGAGTATCCCAAAAAGTCCCTTGCATGGGGGAAAAAGTAATTCTCTACTGTCATTCACCTCTCCCGTCTTTAAATTGTCAAACTATCACCAGGTCTTAAATGACTTCATGACAAATTGCTTAGAATTCTACGTCAGAGTTTGATAGATTATATTTCTAATTTTAAGAAAAAGTGATTGTCCAGGCATAAACATTATTATTTTATTAATCGTGATAGGCTATAAACAATCGTTATTACATTTTTTTTTGGCAAATATTATAGGTATATTATAACAGTGTTTACAGTACATCAGTTTCTATCTGATATATTTTTACCAGTATACCCTGCTGTAGCAATGAAGAGTTTGATATTTGCCCAACTGCTCTTTTAATAGTATATAATAGTACATAACAGTATAAACAGGAATTTCGAAGATTTCAACCGGGGTCTATGAAATGACAGTCCATCGTCCTAACAACTGGGGTAGCACTACTCCTGATAATATGCTCTCCAACCCGCCATATACTGTACAGCATTAGAGATTTTCAGAGACGGTGGACTGTTATTATATAGACAAGTTCAGATATCAAGAAAATCTGTAGTAGAAGTAGTATAAAGAGTAGTAGTAGTAGTAGTAGCAGTAGGAGTAATAGTAGTTGTTGTAGTAGTAGTAGTGGATGTAACTTTTGGTGGTTATATGATAGGGGATTCATTGTTTTGAGGATAATTCTCGCTAATACATTCGCTGCCCGAGATTGGTCATGAGCAGGTGTGCTGGCAAGGGTCTCTGGTGGACAGTGAACACAACCTTTAGTTTCAAAATGGTGTCGACATACCGGAGGTGGATAAACAGTGTGTGTATTGAGGTGCTGGTTGGAGCTATCTACCCATCTAATGCAGACGTATTATTGCCTGCCATACTTCGAGACGCTTATGGAATACCCACTGAGGATTTATATGGCATATCGCTCAATGGAGCCACTAGGGTATTTGTGAAATTTGTGACCAGTGGAGCATACGAACAAGTGGTTGATGCTTACCAGGAAAAGCGAATGGTCGTTTCTGAAGGCTTGGAGGTGAGGGTACGGGACGTTTCGGAAACGTATACTTGGATAAGAATACGAAATTTACCTTTTGAGGCTGATGCAGATGATGTGAATAGGGTCTTTCAGGCATATGGTGTGATACATGCCGCTAACGTCAGGAGGTAGGCCCAGGGGGCCTATGCTGGAATGCCGGAAGGGTCGTTCAGTCTCAAGATGACATTGAGGAGACCAATACCATCGTATATTATCATGCCCGACTTCCGTACACAAGTCTACATTACATACGTTGGGCAGGTGTGAATGTGTAGGCTATGTGGGCAGTCGGGACATATGGCTATGGCGTGTGACCAAGGGGCCACCCACCCAGCATCAACATGGTGTTGCAATGCAGGAACAAGGGGAGACGACTTTGATGAATGAGGACGTACACCAACAGGAGCCGGTGTCTAAGAGAGAGCAGATTAGTACTGGCAAGTGGAGTGACGTCTTGGAGGAAGAAGCGGTGGTGGTAGTATCTCTACCACCGGTGACGCAGCCGGATGAGGACTGTGGCTCCCTGGATGGTTAGGTGCAGGGGGTGGAGGATGTATTGGTTAACTTATCAGGACTTCTCATGGATGATTTGCAGAGGATGCTTGATAGCCCGGCGCCGGTGGCAGCCGAATATGTGGAGGGTAACTTCCCGGAGTTGGTGGCAAGGCTGGGTGAAGTGCTGAATGGGCGTGTAAGGAGGCAGGTGATGGTATGGATGATCAGGTGCTGGTGTGTGTGGTTGAGGCAGAGGTACATAGGGGTGTTTCGGATTTGAGTGGTGAGGAATCAGGCGAGGTCATGGAGGTAGCGGGGCTGTCCCGCAAGAGACCCAGTGGATCAGTGGAGGATGACGTGTTGACGCCAGGTCAGAGGACCGGCAAGAAAGTATGGACGGATGTGGCTAAGGGCGGGAAGGGCGTTGTTAAAGGTAAAGTCATGGCCAGAGAGGGAGGGGGTTATGGTGGGGAAGGACTAGTGATGAAGCTAGGTGGGTCTAGATTGGTGAAACATCGTGAGAAGCCTCCAATGAAACCTTCAAGTGTCTCTGTATGAATGTTAAGAGCCTTCAGGCAGAGGTTAAAAGGTTATGGGTGGAAGCAACTTTAAGGAGAGAGGGGATTGACGTATGCATCTTACAGGAACATAATTTTAAGTGTGGTAGGGAATTGTTGCTAAGGGGTTATAATTTATACACGAGGAGTACTGTGAATCTCAAGGGTGGGGTGTTGGTTGGCATTAGGGAGACCAGCCCTTTTCGTATGAGGTCCTGGGAGGAGGTGGGGGATGGGAGGATTGTAAGGGTTGATGGGGTATGGGGAGACATACCTGCTAGCTTTATTGGGGTTTATATGCCTGCAGCCAACGCAAGGAGTGTGAAGGAAGCTTTTATGCATGATTTTTTAGTTTATGCTTTAAGGGGAGTGCCTGAGGTGGTAATAGTAGCTGGTCATTGGAACTGTATTATTCGGGAGCGTGACGTAGAGCCTTGAGGGTCGGGATGTGAACTTGCAGTTTTGAGGGATGTGTTGGGGGCGGTGGGAGTCATGGATGTGGTTGTTGGGAAGGATGCTTTGGTGAAGCATACATTTTTTAGGAGAGGATATGTGGCATGACTAGATAGGGTTTATGTAGCGTCAAGTATAAGTATAAGAGACATGCGTCTTCTCGATGTTGGGTTTTCCAATCAACGGGGTGAAGTGGCGGTGTTGAGCTGTCATGATTTATCCAGGTCATTTGAAATTGAATGTTAGTTTGTTACAGAGGGATGGGGATAGAGATGCTTTTGCAGACTGGTGGGGGAGGGGCAGAGGGATAGGGGATGCGGTGAGGTGGTGGTGTTTACAGGCAAAGGCGGGGGTGAGGGATTATTATCGGAGGGCCGGGGTGGAGGAGGTGGGTTATAGGTATGGTTTGCAACGTTACATAGAAAGTCAGCTTAGGGCTTGTTATGAAGGGGGAGGGGGAGGGGATCATCAAGCAGAAATTAGTATGCTACGTGGGCAGTTAAGGGACATACAAAATGATAGATTCCATGCGGTCAGGGTCAGGTGTCAATTGGAAGAGGTTTTATGGGGTGATAGGCCCTCGGGCACTGTATTGAGGAGGTTTAGGAAAAGGAGGAAGGGTATGCTTATCTCGTCGTTGAAGGTCGAAGACCTGGGAGGGTATCAGAAAGGGCAGGTGTTACGTACAACTGATGGCATGTGCAGGTATGCAGGGTTTTGGTTTCAGCAAAAGTTTAGGAGATTGGTTGGGAGTGAGGCAAGTCGATGGATCATTTTGGAGGGGATACAGGAACGACTGGGGGAGGAGGATAGGAAGGGTTTAGGAGGATGTATAATGGAGGAGGAAGTATAGCAGGCGGTGCAGGGATTAAGGTTAGAAAAGGCGCCTGGGGTGGATGGCTTACCGGGAGATTTTTATGTGTTTCATTGGGACGTGTTAAAGGATGTTTTAGTGCGGATCTTTAATCAAATGAAGGATAGGGGATATATGGAGGAAGAGCAAAGGACAGGGGTGGTAATGATGGTCCCGAAGGGGAAGAAGGTGATAGGATGAAGGACTGTAGAGCTATAACGTTGTTGTGCTCGGATTATAAGATCTTTGTGAAAATACTGGCTAATCGAATGAAGAGGGTGTTGGAGAAGGTTTTAGATGATGGACAACATGGAGTGCCGGGGTGAAACATAAAGGCAGGGCATAGGAGGATTAGGGAGTTTGTAGATAACAAGAGGGGAGGAGGGGTTCTAGGTTTAGACTGGGAGAGTGCATATGATAGCGTAGATAGGGAATTTTTGTTTGGAGTTTTGATGGGGTTGGGGTTTGGGGAAGAGATCGTGGGGTGGGTTAGGACTTTATATGACCGGGCGTTGGCAAGGGTCCAAGTAAATGGGAATTTGGGGGTTCAGGTGAGTTATGAAAAGGGTTTGTGGCAGGGTTGTCCTCTGTCGCAAATCCTGTTTGGGTGTATGCAGGACCCTTTCTATAGATTGGTTAGGGAAGGGGTTTGGGATGGGGAGGTGGGACAGGGTTTTGAGTCAGGCATAGTAGGATATGTCGATGATACGACCATCCTGGTGGGTAGTAGTGAGGGCTTATTACATGTGAATAGGATTGTGGGTATTTTTGGGGAGGCGACAGGTATGAGGGTAAATAAGGGTAAGTCTAGTTTGTTGGAGGTAGGTGCATGGGTGGGAGGGACGTTGGACAGTAGGGGCGGTTGAAAGTGCATCGATAGGATTAAAATTTGCGAGGTAATATTCAGTCATGATTGGGAATTGGCAAGATAATTAAATTCGGTGGCGGTGGTGGACAGAGCTATAAGTAGGATGGGAGGCATTAGGTCTACAAAGGTAACACTGTTGCAATGGGCGATGGTGGTAAATGTTTTAGTATATAGCAAACTATGGTTTGTTGCTGCCGTATATCCTCTCCGGGAGTTTGATGATGAGAGGTTGCTTGGGAGGGTTTTTCGTTATATTTGGAGTCATGGGAGGCATTGGTTAGGTAGGGAGGTGGTGACTACTGGGGTGGGGGTGGGTGGGTTGGGTTGATACCGCTATGTAATAGGCTACAAAGTATTTTTGCTAAGCAAGAATATGTGGTAGGGGGTACAGGGGAGGGGGTTTGAATGGGGTCATGCAGGAGGTATGTAGGTGGTGGCGGGGTAGGGATCTGTTGAGATGTGAGGCTATGTTGAGGTTCCTCCTTGTTGTTCGGGAGCCTGGGAGGGTTAAGGTAGGCATTTTGGATAGAGTGGGGGGCGGGGAGGTGTGGTGCAGGGCGCAGGTACTTATCCAATGTATAATTGGAAGTTAACGTGGCGTTGGATGAAGAAGTTGTGAATACCACCAAGAGTGTGTGAAACAGGATACAGGTTTTTATTGGGTATTATGGTGATGCGTGCACAGTTGTATAGATGGGCATCATCAGGGATGGGTTGTGCAGATCGTGTGGGGTCCTGGAAACGGTGTATCATACTCTGTATTTCTGTGATACGTTTGTGGGGGTCAGGGAGTGGTTTAGTGGGGTATTAAGGAGGGTGGGGGCGGGGGGTTTGATGACATGAGGGCATTGTGTTTGGACGTGGGGGCTTTTCCGGAGGACGTCGGTAGGGCGGTAGTTTACTTGGTGGTCGAGTACATACATATTTTGTGGGTAATGCGGGAGGCTCCCGGAGCACAGCGTATCCGAGCGTTGGCAGCAGGTATATATAGGTCTAAGTGTAGAAATCAGGTTATATATGCGGGGACATGGTGTAAAGCTTTCTCTCAGGGTTATAGGGAATTGACTATAGGTATTCTGTTGGGGGGAAGGTGAGGGGGGAAAGGGGGAGGTACCTCAGTAAAGGGCTGGTAGAAAAGGGGGGGGGGTATTGTCAGGCGTGCTCTCCGGTGTCACCTGATAGGGGGTCAACACGTTTCGTCCAGCAGACAGTGGTAGGAGGTCAGGTGGACATATATTGTAATGTGTGGTGATGATGCAAGTTTTGCAATCAGATGTCTAAACAGGTCTTGGACTTATGCGACTTAGAACGATCATTATGTTGTACTTTTGTTGGTAGCACGTAATTTCTGGCTTAATAGTTATAGGTTGGAGTATTAGGGAAGACAGGTGTTTATGGTGAGGTTGGGTGTTTTTGTACTCAAGTGAGTGTTTTGTGTTATTTTAGCCTCAGCATGAATGGGGTGAATGTGCGTGTCTCAGTCCATTGGACGACAGGTCACAGGTGTTCAGTAACATGTTTAAATTGTAGATTGTATACCGTGTGGGTTACCGCATCACTGCACTTACATTTTTAGGTTTGTTTTCTTTTCTACTTTGATTGATGGCGAACGCTGTTATCCGTATATCGTTTGTCTTCATTGTGATATTAGTATCGTTTGCATTTATGAAGTTCTTGATGTGGTATTAACATGTTTTGACACCTTAGAATATATATATATATATATATATATATATATATATATATATATATATATATATATATATATATATATATATATATATATATATATATATATGTAGGTAGCGGTTTTTAATGTCTCTGTACATATAGTCCAATGTGTTCATATTTCTACAGGGTAAATTTCCGCATCACGGCATTTACATATTTAGGTTGTTTTCTTTTCTGTTTATTTTGAGGGCATCCTTAGGTTTATGTATTTTCCTTAGTCTTAAGCTAAGATAATTATATTGTTTTGCATTTATGAGGTATTTGGTGTAGTACCGTCATGTTACTTTTGTATTCTCACAGTTTTGATTAATAAAATAAAAAAAAAAAAAAAAATTCTCGCTAATACTTTAGAGATGACGAAACTGCCTTTTTTTCTGTCTTTAAAATGGCGATTAATGATAATTCAAGGCCTTTTGTGCATATGATTTTTCACTGCACATTGTTACGTATATATACCCCTTGTATTCCTGCAATATTTGCAACGGCTCGACTAAGCTTGTGGAGAGCAAAAGGTTGCTGCAATATAATGTTGCATTATTGTCATATGTGCTTTTTTTTTACCTAACATATTGTTGGTAATTCAGTAAAAATTATTAAGTGATTCCCTTTCATGAAGAAAAAAGAAAACATTAAGTGTCTTTCATTTCTCTCATCCTTGAATTTCGGTATTTCATGTAAAAAACTGGCTTAAAATGGCTACATGAAAAGGACATAGAAGTCTATACAAGAATTGATTCCATCTGAGACTTAATTTTAAGAAAAAGTCTAATTTTCAACACTTAATTGCTGGTGTTTGTTGGGACGTAAACATAAATTTCTGATTTGAACAGCAATATTCCTTAATCAATGGTCAATGAATATTATATATATCTTCTAGTAGTATAAGTATAGCATGTTAGTGTTCGCTTAAGTTTTATATGCAGAATTTTAACGTGAAATATGGAATCCCCAATTGCCCATTTGAACAGTGACCCTTCTGGCATTTACCAGAGATTCTGTGTGTGTGTGTGTGTGTGTGTGTATGTGTGTTAGTTACCATTTTGTCCTAGGCACATGTCAATTAGACACTAGGCCTGTTGTGTGTATGTGTGTGTGTAAGGAAACACTTCGAAATGTTTCTGCCCCACCGGGAATTGAACCCGGCCCCTCCGTGCGTGAAGCGAGGGCTTTACCCACTAGGCCAACGGGGGCCTCTCCCTCTCTCCCTGTGTGTACTCACCTAATTGTACTCACCTAATTGTGGTTGCAGGGGTCGAGTCTCAGCTCCTGGCCCCGCCTCTTCGCTGTCTGCTACTGGGTCTATGCTCTCCCTGCTCCATGAGCTTTATCATACCTTGTCTTAAAACTATGTATGGTTCCTGCCTCCACTATATCTTTCTCTAGTCCATTCCACTTCCTGACTACTCTGTGGCTGAAGAAATGTTTCCTGACATCCCTTTGACTCATCTGAGTCTTCAGCTTCCAGTTGTGTCCCCTTGTTTCTGTGTTCCCTCTCTGAAACAACCTGTCACTATCTACCTTGTCAATTCCCCGCAGTATTTTGTATGTCGTTATCATGTCTCCTCTGACCCTTCTTTCCTCCAGTGTTGTTAGTCCTATTTCCTCAACCTTTCTTCATAAGACAGACCCTGAGTTGTGGAACTAACCTTGTCGCAAACCTTTGCACTTTCTCTAGTTTCCTTACGTGCTTGACCAGGTGTGGGTTCCAGACTGGTGCTGCATATTCTAGTATGGGCCTGACGTACACGGTATACAGTGTCTTGAACGATTCCTTGTTAAGGTAACGGAACGCTAATCTAAGGTTTGCCAGACGCCCATATGCTGCCGCAGTTATCTGGTTGATGTGTGCCTCCGGAGACGTGCTAGGCGTTATACTCACTCCAAGGTCTTTCTCCTTTGCCGAGGTTTGTAGCCTTTGTCCGCCTAGCTTGTACTCTGTCAGCGGTCTTCTTTGCCCTTCTCCGATCCTCATGACTTTGCATTTGGAGGGATTGAATTCGAGAAGCCAACTGCTAGACCAGATGTCGAGCTTGTCCAGGTCTGTTTGCAGCCCTGCCTGGTCCTCTTCTGGTGTGTATGTATGTGTGTGTGTGTGCGCGTGTGTGTGTGAATCACCTAATTGTGGTTGCAGGGGTCGAGACTCAGCTCCTGACCCGCCTCTTCACTGACCGCTACTGGGTCCCTTCTCTCCCTGCTCCATGAGCTTTATCATACCTCGTCTTAAAGCTATGTATGGTTCCTGCCTCCACTACATCACTTGCTAGACTATTCCACTTCCTGACTACTCTATGGCTGAAGAAATACTTCCTAACATCCCTTTGACTCATCCGAGTCTTCAACTTCCAATTGTGCCCCCTTGTTTCTGTGTCCCCTCTTTGGAACATCCTGTCTCTATCCACCTTGTCTATTCCCCGCAGTATTTTGTATGTCGTTATCATGTCTTCCCTAACCCTCCTGTCCTCCAGTGTTGTCAAGCCGATTTCTCTTAACCTTTCTTCGTAGGACATTCCCCTTAGCTCTGGAACTAACCTTGTCGTGTGTGTGTGTGGGCCTTGATTAGTGGAATATTATTTTAAATATTTTATACAAACTATCAATATTCTGTATAACATTATGAGAATCAAGCCTCACACATTCACCCAACTCGTCTATCATAATAATGGTTCACCTGAGTAGATGTGACTGATGTATAATGATTACAGACCTTCCATCTTAAAATAATATTTGTTTTTATAATATTTGATATAATACCTGAAACTTAATTAATTCATCTCTGTATTCATAAATATTCTTTTATTCAGATCCACTGAAAGTACCAGCAATTAATGTTGTCAACCAATCACCATCGTCGTTACAAACTGGGTTAAATCATTCACGAAAATAGTCTTTACTTCTCTGTTTACTACGTCTGAGTTGCCAGATGTCACTTGCGCCAAGCAGAGAGAGTATAAGAAGTCATTTCGGCAAGTGTCCTTCAGGCAACGATGAAACATGAAAAGTTGTATAATATTATAACAACACCGTCAAAAATTATAGTTATAAAGACATGAAATGCATGAGAAACTCTTATTGGGGCTAAGTAAAGCCTTAAGAGCGAAACGTTGTCCTAATAAATGCTTGTTCTACATCCTCTACATCCAGTCCGTCGATCATATCAGTTCACTCGTATTGGCGTCCATCAATGACACACATCATTGAGTGTAATGTTCCTTAGTTATAAGTCCAAAAATGTAGGACGACTATTATTGAAAATAATACAAATATCACTGCGAACGAATATAGAAGATCACTCTCTCACCGATGTTTGATTAACTAAATTTAGTAGTACAAGTTGTCTTCACTCTTGTACATCTCCACGATGAGCTCCATATTAAAGGTGTACATGCCTCTGGTAAACACTTGATTATGCTGTGGGTAAATGCTTGCGTGTCGGCCTTACTGTCTGGGTGGATTTGCCTTGTCTGGTTAGGAAAGCCAGTGTCGGACTAGACTGTTCTGCCCTAAGCCCTGTTAGCAATTCCCTCGACTTAATCCTTCACTCTCAGAATGTCTTGAGTATTGCTGTTACTGCTGTTGCAGTTGTGCCTGATGCTGCCTCTGGATTACCTGCTGAAACAGTTACCACTGTTTCTTTTATTAGTGATGCTGCATCGAGTGCTGTTTCTTCTGTTACCGCTATTTTTATTACTGAAGATGTCTCTGTTTCTTTTTCCTTCATTATCACTCTTGTCTTTCATTGCTATATCTGTCTCTGTGGTTTTCTCTGTTACTGATGCTGATGTAATTAATACTAGAAAGCCTAATACCTGATATTATACTAGAAAGCTTAATACCTGATATTATACTAGAAAGCTTAATACCTGATATTATACTAGAAAGCTTAATACCTGATATTATACTAGAAAGCTTAATACCTGATATTATACTAGAAAGCTTAATACCTGATATTATATCTGTTATTGATGCTGATGCTTAATTTACAATGATGTTGTTTACCTTAATGCTGCTGCTCACATCTTTAATACCTTCTGTTACTGCTTGTGTCATTGTAACTGTTTGTGTTACTGCTACTGTTATTGAGATTGCTTCTGTTACTGGTAATGTTGAATTTACTGCTCATGTTACTGTTATTGTGACAGTTTGTTACTGCTATTATTTTGATTTTTTCTTACTGCTGTTAATACCATTAGTGTGACTGCTTCTGTTACTGCTACTGTTGGTTTTATGACTGCTTTTGTTTCTGCTTCTGTTATTGTCGCTACTTATGGAATTGCTACGAAACCTGTTCCTCATACTGCTGTTATTGTGTGACCTCTTATGCTTCTGTGACTGCATATGTGCCTTTGTTGCCGTGACTGCATCTATTTACTTTGCTTCTGTTATTGTGACTGCTTCAGTTACTATTATTCTGTCACAGTGACTGTTTCTGTTACTTTGCGTCTGTTACTGTGACTGTTTCTGTTACCATGCTTCTGTTACTGAAACTGCTTCTGTTATTGTGACTGCTTCAGTTACTATTATTCTGTCACAGTGACTGTTTCTGTTACTTTGCTTCTGTTACTGTGATTGTTTCTGTTACTTTGCTTCTGTTACTGTGACTGCTTCTGTTACCATGCTTCTGTTTCTGGGGCTGCTTCTATTACCATTCTTCTGTTACTGTGCTTCTGTTATAATGCTTCTGTTATTGTGACTGTTTCTGTTACTGTTACTGTTCCTGTGACTGCTTCTGTTACTGTGACTGCTTGTTACTAATAACGTTATGATCACACTTTTGAAAACGTTATAAACAAGCACTTGATAACGTTGTAGTGAAACCCTCATAACGTTTTAGCTAGACACCTGATAACGTTGTTGCTAGACACCTGATAACGTTGTTGCTAGACACGTGATAACGTTGTTGCTAGACACGTGATAACGTTGTTGCTAGACACTTGATAACGTTGTTGCTTGACACCTGATAATGATGTTGCTAGACACCTGATAACGTTGTGGCCACACGTGATAACGTTGTGGTCACACCTGATGACGTTATGGTCACACATCTAACAGCGTTATGTCACATACTTGATAATGTTATATTTATATCTGATAACATTACGGTCACACTTTATAATGTTATTGTGACACCTGATAACATGTTCACACCTGATAAAGATATGGTCACTCTTGACAACGTTAGGTCACACTCGATAGAACTTGATAACGGTATGACATTGAACAACAAGAAAAGCAGTAACAAAATCGATAAGGAAAACAAAGAAAAAAATAATTGCAACTGGAAAAAGAAGAGTAAAAAAAATATAAACTTTTATTGATAAAAGTATAAATGAAAACAAAATAATAATACCAACAATAACAGTAAAAACGACAAAAAAACATTAACTACACCATAAATAATTACAATAACAACAGCAGCAACAATATAGACATCCAAAATAATAACAGTAACAATAACAACAACCACCTCCCAGGGTGTTACCCAAGACGACACCTGAGCCTCAAACGGACCCAATCAGTGAGCGGGTGAGAGATGTGTCCTTGGGGAAATAGCACTGGATGCTGCCCACCCCTCACATAGGAACTCTCAGCTACGGAAAGTGGGTGAGGGCTGTGGGTGATGGGGGTGTTGGTGATAGGGTGTTGGTGAGGGGCAGAGAGTAATAGATGTTGAAGATGTTGGGGAAGATGGAAGAGTGTATTGTGAGGTCGGGAGTCGTGATGGATGGGGGTTAGAGGAGTAGTGATGGGTGGGGGTTGGAGGTGCATGTGATGGGTGGGGGTGGAGGAAGTGATAATAAATGTGGGTGGGTGGTTAGGGTGTAAATGGGTGTGGGTTATGGAATTAATCAAAAGGATGAGGTGATGGGTGTGGCTGGTGCCTGAAGCTGAGTGGTGGGTGAACGATGTGGGTGGCAGTGAACCTGTTGATGAGTGGCACTGAACCTGTAGATGGGTGACACTGAACCTGTAGATGGGTGGCACTGAACCTGTGGGTGGGTGGCAGTGAGCTTGTGGATGAGTGGCTATGAGCATGTTGATGGGTGGCAGTGAACTTGAGGAAGGGTGTCAGTGAGTTAATGAATGGGTGGCAGTGATATTGTGGATGGGTGGCAGTGAGTTCGTGGATGGGTAGCAGTGAGTTTGTGGATGGGTGGCAGTGGGTTCGTGGATGGGTGGCAGTGAGTTCGTGGATGGGTGGCAGTGAGTTTGTGGATGGGTGGCAGTGAGTTTGTAGATGGGTGGCAGGGAACTTGTGATGGGTGGCTGTGAGATTGTTGATGGGTGGCAGTAGGTTTGTGGATGGGTGGCAGTGGGTTTGTGGATGGGTGGCAGTGAACTTGTGGATGGGTGGCAGTGAACTTGTGGATGGGTGGCAGTGAGCTGGTGGATGGGTGGCAGTGAGCTGGTGGATGGGTGGCATTGAGCCTGTGGATGGGTGGCAGTGAGCCTGTGCATGGGTGGCAGTGGGTTTGTGGATGGGTGGCAGTGAGTTTGTGGATGGGGTGGCAGTGAGCTTGTAGATGGGTGACAGTGAGTCTGTGGATGGGTGACAGTGGGTTTGTGGTTGGGTGGCAGTGAGTTCATGGATTGGTGGCAGTGAGTTTGTGGATGGGTGGCTGTGAGATTGTTGATGGGTGGCAGTAGGTTTGTGGATGGGTGGCAGTGGGTTTGTGGATGGGTGGCAGTGAACTTGTGGATGGGTGGCAGTGAACTTGTGGATGGGTGGCAGTGAGCTGGTGGATGGGTGGCAGTGAGCTGGTGGATGGGTGGCATTGAACCTGTGGATGGGTGGCAGTGAGCCTGTGCATGGGTGGCAGTGGGTTTGTGGATGGGGTGGCAGTGAGTTCGTGGATGTGTGGCAGTGAGTTCGTGGATGGGTGGCAGTGAGTTCGTGGATGGGTGGCAGTGAGTTCGTGGATGGGTGGCGATGGGTTTGCGGATGGGTGGCAGTAGACAGGTTAACAGATGGGTGTTTTTGGGTGGGAATGTAATACTACTATTACTACTACTACTACTATTACAACTACTACTAATAATAATAATCATCTTCATTTCTACAATTACATGTATAAGGTATACAGACATTGCTGACATCATTGACATACTACTATATAGAAAGGCCCTTGATATGCAGAGCATTTCGGGCAAATTAGGTCAATTTTGTCTCCAGGATGCGACCCACACCAGTTGACTAACACCCAGATAACTATTTTACTGCTAGGTGAACAGTGACAGCAGGTGTCTAAAGGAAACGTGTCCTAATGTCTCCACCCGTACCGGAGATCGAACCTCGGATCTCATTGTTAGAAACACTGTTACAAACAAGGAATGAAAAAGATCGCAGAGTAAACTATAATAAAGCCTGGCAGAAAAAGAGGTAGTAGAGGTGAGAAAATAAATAATAAAGATAAGCGAAAGAGGGGAGGAGAGAAAAATGTAAGTAATAAAGATGGATGTTACAGCAGAGGAGAGACGACAAAAAAGTGAGAGGTAAAGGAACGGAGAGGAAAAAAAAACAAGTAATAAAGGTGGGTGGTATAGTGGGAAGAGAAAAAGGCGAGTAATAAAGAGTTCTTTTAAACAAGAGAGAACAAAAGTATAACTGGCAAAGAAATGAATGGTAGTAATAAAGATATAGGGGAGAAGAATAGAAAGCAAATAATAAGGAATGGGTGATAAAATGGAGAAAAGATGCCACTCATTAAAGATTGGGTGGAAGTGGGGAGGAGCCTAGACAAGTAATAAAGATGGATGGTAGAGGGGGAGATAAAGGAGAGCAAGTAAAAAAGAGTGAATGTTAGAGGAGAGAGGAGAAGGAAAATACTAAAGAATTGGTGGTAGGGAGAAGAGAAGTGACCAGTAATAAAGAATGAGTAGTGGATGGGAGGAGAAAAGGCAAGTAAAAAAGAATGGGTGGAAGAGGGGACGAGAGAAATAGGGAGGTAATAAAGACTAGGAGGTAGAGGGAAGGAGTGAAGAAGACAAGTAATAGAATGGATGGTGTAGAGAGGAGAGATGAAGAAGAGTAATAAAAAGTGTTTGAAAGAGGGAAGGAGAGAAGGCAAGTAATAACGAGGGGGTGGTTGAGGAGATTAAAGAAGGCTAGTAATAAAGAGTGGTAAGGAGGCGAAGAGTAGGAGGTAAGTAAAAATAAGTTATGTAATAAAGAATGGGTGGTAGAGGGAAGGAATAATAATGCCACATAGTAAAGAGAGGGTGGAAGAGGGAAGGAAGAATTAAGACAGGTAATAAAGAGAGGGTGGAAGAGGGAAGGAATAATGAAGACAGGTAATAAAGAGTGTTTGGAAGAGGGAAGGAATAATGAAGACAGGTAATAAAGAGAGGGTGGAAGAGGGAAGGAATAATGAAGACAGGTAATAAAGAGAGGGTGGAAGTGGGAGGAATAATGAAGACAGGTAATAAAGAGTGGAAGAAAATATTTGTCATGATGACACAAAATGAGAAGAAACAAGAAATAGCTCCTGCCGCTTTCTTCATGGGAAAGCGCTGAACAAATAGCAGAATAAAGAGCAATAAAGTTTGATCCGAGGAAGAGGAATGTATAAAGATAAGTAAAATACCGAATCAATATCACAGTAAACAGGTGATATAACAATATACAAAACAACCACCGTCAAAAAACACTAGGGAACTTCCAAGCGCTTTCGTGATTTCTCTAAAGAAATTGTCAAAAAGAAGTGAGATAAACAGAGATAATATTTTAAAAAGTGACTGAAAATAATAATGAACCAGAAATGTCTAATATATAACAATAAATGAAATAAGATAATTTTAACGTGATAAATTTCGAGAAAAGAATGACACTCGCAGATATATGGCGGGAAAAAGGATACAAAAGAATTGAATTTTTCAGTGACTATTTAATATGATAAGAAAAACGTAAAGAAAACTCAAATGTTTGGAAAAACATAAAGATACGAAGACAGGTTATATGAGAGAGTCAGAGGAGGAGAACGGGAGAAGATGTGAGATGAAAGAAACGCAAGTAGAAGGAAGGGAAGAGGAGAGGGAGGCAGGGAGAGAGAGAGAGAGAGAGATGGAAGGGGAGCTAGCTGAGTAAACAGTCACACCGAACTGTTTGTTTGGGACCCAGTTGAAAAGGTGATTTTTCTACTGTAAATGTTTGTGTTTGACGCTGCATACGCCTCTGTCTGTGTCTATCTCTCTCTCTCTCTTTTTCTCTCACTATTTATTCTCTCTCTCTTTTCCTTTCAATCTCTCATTTGTAAAAAAAAAAAAAATTCCCCACCTTTGCTTAAAAAATCTGTATTTAAACTTAGCATGGTAGGCGCACCCCTCTGCTAGACAGGCGTCTTGCAATAAGCGCCAAGTGTCGATCCTATCCTTGCAATCTCGTCATATCAAACTAGGGAAAAGATTGTTTCCAAATTGAACCCATTCTGGAGCCAGCTGCCGCTCCTGAAGTGACACACATATTGGCATGGCTCGGGGTGTCCAGCCTTGCAACATCGATGAATTACTGTTGCAAACCTTTGAGTTTAAATACTTCTTCACCCCTTGATCATGAGTAGGACTTTACAGTGCAGAAAATGTGAATGATCCCAACAGAATTACGAAGAAATGCCTTTAGAGTTTGTGTGTGTGTGTGTGTGTGTGTGTGTGTGTACTCACCTATTTGTACTGACCTATTTGTGGTTGCAGGTGTCGATACTCAGCTCCTGGCCCCGCCTCTCCCTGCTCCATGAGCTTCATCCTATTTCGTCTTAAAGCTATATATGGTTCCTGCCTCCACTACCTCACTTTCCAGACTATTCCACTTCCTGACAACTCTGTGACTGAAGAAATACTTCCCAACATTCCTTTGACACATCTGAGTCTTCAACTTCCAATTGTGACCCCATGTTTCTGTGTCCCATCTCTGGAACATCCTATCTCTGTCCACCTTATCTATTCCTCGCAATATTTTGTATGTCGTTATCATGTCTCCCTTAACCCTCCTGTCTTCCAGTGTTGTCAGGCCTATTTCCCTTAACCTTTCTTCGTAGGACATTTCCCTTAGCTCTGGAACAAGCCTTGTTGTAAACCTTTGCACTTTCTCTAATTTATTGACGTGCTTGACCAGGTGTGGGCTCCAAACTGGTGCAGCATATTATAGTAACGGGCCTGACGTACACAGTGTACAGTGCCTTGAACGATTCCTTACTGAGGTATCGGAACGCTATTCTCAGGTTGCCAGGCGTCCATATGCTGCAGCAGTTATGTGGTTGATTTGTGCTTCCGGAGACGTGCTCGGTATTATACTCACTCCAAGATCTTTCTCCTTGAGTGAGGTTTGCAGTCTTTGGCCACCTAGCCTATACTCTGTCTGCGGTCTTCTTTGCCTTCCCCGATCTTCATGGCTTTGCATTTGGCTGGTTTAAATTCGAGTAGCCAGTTGCTGGACCACGTGTCCAGCGTGTCTAGGTCTCTTTGGAGTCCTGCCTGATCCTCATCTGATTTAATTCTTCTCATTAACTTCACATCATCTGCGAACAGGGACACTTCTGAGTCTATCTCTTCCGTCATGTCATTCACATATACCAAAAACAGCACTGGTTCTAGGACTGTCCCCTGTGGAACCCCGCTCGTCACATGCGCCTATTGTGATACCTCATCTCGTACCATGACTCTTTGTTGCCTCCCTGTCAGGTATTCTTTGATCCATTGCAGTGCCCTTCCTGTTATGTGTGCCTGATCCTCTAGCTTCTTCACTAATCTCTTGTGAGGAACTGTGTCGAAGGCCTTCTTGCAGTCCAAGAAAATGCAATCAACCCACCTCTCTATCTCATGTCTTACTTCTGTTACCTTGTCATAAAACTCCAGGAGGTTTGTGACACAAGATTTGCCTTCCATGAATCCATGATGGATGTCATTTATAATCTTGTTCCGTTCCAGGTGCTCTACCACTTTCCTCCTGATAATTTTCTTCATGACTTTGCATACTATACATGTCAATGACACTGGTCTATAGTTTAATGCCTCGTTTCTTTCTTCTTTCTTCCATACCTCAGGTATTCGATCAGTTTCGAGGGATGTGTTGAAGATCGTGGTTAGTGGCACACACAGCGTATCTGCTCCCTCTCTAAGGACCCACGGGGAGATGTTGTCCGGTCCCATCGCCTTTGAAGTATCAAGTTCACTTAGCAGCTTCTTCACCTCCTCCTCAGTTGTGTTTTATCCAACACTTGTTGGTATATTCCTTGTTTGTGTCCCCCTCTGTTCTGTCTTCCCAGAGTCCTTCCTGTCTCCACTGTAAATACTTCCTTAAATCTCGTGTTGTGCTCCTCACATACCTCTTGATCGTTTCTTGTGAGTTCCCCACCTTCTTTCCTCAGCCTGATCACCTGGTCTTTGTTGTCTTCCTCCTAATGTGGCTATACAGCAGTTTTGGGTCAGACTTGACTTTCGATGCTATGTTGTTTTCGTACTGTCGCTGGGCCTCCCTCCTAATCTGTGCATACTCGTTTCTGGCTCTTTGACTAATCTCCTGATTTTCCTGTGTCCTTTGCCTTCTGTACTCTTTCCATTCCCTAGTGCACTTAGTTCTTGCCTCCCTACACCTTCGGGTAAACCAATGGCTCGTTCTGGTCTTCTCTTTATTTATGTTGCCCTTGGGAACAAACCTTTCCTTTGCCTCCTTGCATTTTGTTGTTACGTATTCCATCATTTCGTTTACTGACTTTCCTACCAATTCCCTGTCCCACTAAACCTCCTGCAGGAAGTTCCTGTTACCTGTGTAGTGCCCCCTTTTATAGTTTGGCTTTTCCCATTCAACTCCTGTTACGCTCTCCACTTGTAACTCTACTATGTATTCAAAGCTCAGAACCACGTGATCACTAACTCCAAAGGGTCTCTCTGAACTGCTCAGGGTGAACACGAGGTCCAGTCTTGCTGGTTCATCCTCTCCTCTCTCTTTGGTAGTGTCCCTGACATGTTGATGCATGAGGTTTTCCAGTACCACATTCCTCATCTTGGCTCTCCATGTTACTGGACCCCCATGTGGCTCGAGGTTTTCCCAATCGATCTCCCTGTGGTTGAAATTGCCTACAACCAGTAACTTTTCTCTACTCGAGTGAGCTCTTCTTGTCACCTCAGCCAGTATGTCCACCATCGCTCTATTGCTCTCTTAATATTCCTCTCTTGGCCTCCTGCAGTTCTGTGATGGGTTATACATCACTGTTATGACTGCCTTATGTTCCCCAGACTGAATTGTACCTACTATGTAATCCCTTTCTCCAATCTCGTCCTTGCCTTCTATTACCTCAAATCCCCATCAGTTTTTCTATAAGCAGTGCAACCCCTCCTTCCTCCTCTGCTCCTTCTATCTTTCCTCAGGATCTGATATCCCGGTGGGAAGATTGCGTCTGTTATTGACACGATGAGTTTCTGTGAATGCTATGATGTCTGGGGACTTCTTAGTGATTCTTTCATTCCATTCCTCATATTTATTCGTTATTCCATCCGTGTTCGTCTACCAAACCTTCAACTTTTCTAAAACTGTGGTCCTGGGAGAATATTGGGGTTGTGTGTGTGTGTGTGTGTGTGTGTGTGTGTGTGTGTGTGTTAGTTAGTTAGTTACCATTTTGTCCTAGGCACATGTCAATTAGACACTAGGCCTGCTGTATATGTATGTGTGTATGTGTATGTAAGGAAACACTTCGAAATGTTTCTGCCCCACCGGGAATTGAACCCGGCCCCTCCGTGCGTGAAGTGTGTGTGTGTGTGTGTGTGTGTGTGTGTGTGTGTGCATGCTCACCTATTTGTGGTTTTAATGGTCGAGTCACAGCTCCTGGCCCCGCCTCTTTGCTGTTTGTGCGTGTGTACACTCATGACCCCGTCTCTTCGCTGGTCACTACTGCTCTCCCAGATCCAAGATCCTTGTCGTACTTTTTCTTCAAGCTATGTATGGATCCAGTCTCTACTATTTCGCTTTCCCGATTATTCCGCTTCCTCATAATTCAATGGCTGAAGAAGTACTTTACTAACATCCTTATGAGTCAACGGAGTTTTCAACTTCCAGTTTCGTCCCATTGTTCCTGAGTCCCATCTCTTAAACATTCTTTCCTCTGTTGAACTTGTCAATTACTCTCAGTATTTTATACGTCATTATCAATTATTCCCTATAACTCTTGTCCTTTAGTGTCATCAAGTTGAGTTCACTTAATCTCTCCCTCTATCTCCTGTCTTACTTCTGTTGCCTTGTCGTAGAACTCCAGTAGAATTGTGATGCAGGATATCCCATCCCTGAAGCCGTGGTGGTTGTCATGAATCAGCCCATTCCTTTTCAGGTGCTCCACCACTCTTCTCCTGATATTCTTCTCCATGGCTTTACATACTATTATACATGTCAGTGACACTGGACACTAGTTTAATACTGCCTGACAGTCGCCTTTCAAAATTGGGACTACATTTGTTGTCTTCCACATCTCTGGCAGTTGCCGTGTTTTGATAGATTTGTTGAAGATTGCAGTTAGCTGCAGTGATTCTGCTCCCTCTCTCAAGACCCATGAAGAGAAGTTATCTGGACCTACCACCTTCGAGGTATCTAGTTCACATAATGTATGTGCATGTACTCACCTATTTGTGGTTGCATGGGTCGAGTCATAGCTCCTGGCCCTGCCTCTTAACTGATCATTACTAAGTCCACTCTTTCGCTGCTGAGGTTCTACTGCCTTTGATTGTAAGGGATACTTATGCACTTCCAAGTACAGCTTTATATGGGATATTCCTGAATAGAGCCACCAGAATCTTCGTAAAATTCGCCTCCACCAGCACATACATGGAAACTGTGGATACATATCAAGGGAAGAGTATCGTCATCAACACAGGGCTGAAGGTACGTCTGCATGATGTATCGGCAGTTTATTCATGGATTCGAATACAGAATATTCCGTTTGAGGCGACTGAAGAGGACGTCAGGAGAGTCTTCAGTTCATACGGGGTCATTCATGCAGCCACCCTGGGACGGTGGACCCAGGGAATCTACACAGGTATGCCAGAGGGGTCATACTCCCTCAAAATGACCCTGAGGCGGCAGATACCGTCATACGTTCTCATGGAGGCCTTTCGTACTCAGGTATACGTTACGTATGCCAGGCAGATAAGAACGTGTCGTCTCTGTGGTGCCTTGAGTCATGTGGCGGCGGCGTGTGAGCGACGTAGGGAGCGACAGCAGAGCAAGGACGGTGGAGCGTTTCGTGACGAGACGGTTGGGCATGAGGAACCCGTAGCACGAGAGCCATCAGCTGCGATGGTTGCCTTGGCGGATGCATCCGTTGAGGGCAGTTGGAGTGCAGCTGTTGATGCGGTGGAGGAGGAGGCAGTTTTGACCGGCGTCGCATGTTGTGATGCAGGATCCAGGTCGGGATGTCTAGGGGGGCGAGCAGGCAGTGGTGGAGTCGGTGTTATCAATTCCCAGTTTGGAGGAGATCCAGAGGATTCTCGAGGACCCACTGCCAAATGGGTTATTAAGTCCAACGGTGGATTCACCTGTGGAGTTGGAGAGTTCAGTGTGTGTGGACAGTAGTGGTGCGGACTTTGTTGATCGCGGGTATGTGGTTACAGCGGAGGTGGAAGTGCATAGAGAGGATAGTGAAGGAGAAATGGAAGTGGCGGGAGTATCCCGCAAATGGTCTAGTGGAACCGTTGAGGATGATGTGCTAACCACAAGCCAAAGGTCGTGTAAAATGGTTTATGCGGATGTGGCAAAGGGTAGGAAGGTTGCACAGCAGGGGAAGAATAGTGGGGCTGGCGGGAAAATTTGTCGAGGAGCCAGTGGAACGTCAAGGACAGGTGGAACAGGATCCGTATGACGTAGTGGTAAACCCCCATTGATGTTTTCAGGGGTTTCAACATGAATGTTAATGGCCTCCGAACGGAGGTAAAGAGGAGATGGGTAGAGATAACACTCAAACGCATGAATGTTGATGTTTGCTTCTTTCAGGAGCACAATTTCAGGTGTGGAAGGGACTTACGATTGACAGGTTACACATGTTATACGGGGAGCTCTGAAAATCCCAAGGGCGGGGTTGTTGTGGGGATCCGTGAGACCAGCCCCTTCAGGTTGAAGGTGTGGGAGGAGGGAGGAGGAGGACGGATTGTTAAGGTAGAGGGAGAGAGGGGTGACATACAGGTGTGTTTTGTCAGGGTTTATATGCCAGCGACTACCAATCGTCGGGTGAAAGAAGAGTTTGTTCCTGATTTTTTAGTTTACGCTTTGCAGGGCCTCCCTTTAGTTACCATCATTGCAGGAGATTGGAATTGTGTAATTAGAGGAAAGAATGTGGAACCCAGGGAAGCGGGGTGCACGTTGGGGGTCTTGAGGGAGGTGTTGCAGGTGGTCGGGGTGGTCGATGTAGTTATGGGAGATGGGTGGCAGGTGGAACACACTTATGTTAAATGAGGTTACGCAGCGCGGCTGGATCGAGTATATGTGTCGGGTGCAGTTGGGGTCGGGGCTGTATCTTGTGAGGATCTGGGTTATTCGGATCATAGAGGTGTTTTGGCTGAACTGGGGTGGCAAGGAGCGGTGAGGATTTACCCTAGCTACTGGAAGTTGAATGTACGTTTATTGCAAGGGCCAGATAATCGGGAGATTTTTGCGGAATGGTGGGAAAGGTTATGGGACGGGGGTCGGGGGATTGGTGACGTGATGGATTGGTGGCACGTGCGAGCGAAAGTGGCCATCAGGGAATTCTACAAAAGGGTGGGAGGGGAGGAGGCACGTTTTAGGTTGGGGATGCAGAGGTATTTCGAGGGGCAACTAAAGGAGTGCTATGGGGGAGCAGGGAGATATCCATATGTAGAAATTGCAAATCTTAGGATGCAACTGAGGGACATACAAAATGAGGGTTTTCACACTCTAAGGGTGCGAGGGGGTTTAGAGGAGGTACTTTGGGGGGATAAGCCCTCAGCGCTAGTTTTACGTAAGTTTCAAGTCCGGAGATAGGGGATGATGGTTATGTCATTGGAGGTTGAGGAGGATTTGGGAGGGTATAGTCGTGGGCAGGTAATTCGCACCACAGATGCCATGAGTTGCTACACTGACAAATGGTTTGAGCATAAATTGGAAAGGAGAAAGGTGATAGGCATGCGTGCGAGATGGTTTTGGAGGGTATTGTTTCAAGACTAGGTACGGAGGAAAGGGAGCAAATGGAGTTATGTATTAATGAAGAGGAAGTGTGGCAGGCAGTGAAGAGCCAAAATTTGGGGAAAGCGCCTGGTATTGATGGGATTTCTGGGGACTTTTATGTGGCCCATTGGGAGGTTTTAAGACAGGTGTTGGTCAAGGTATTCAATGAAATGAAGTTGCGGGGCAGGATGGGCGGGGAGCTAGAGACGGGGATCATGGTTTTAGTGCCTAAGGGAAGTGGTGGTGGGACTCTTCGGGCGTATAGGCCTGTGAGGGAAAAGTCCATAGATAGGAGTAATGAAAGTGTGAAGGTATGTATAGTGATAGTTGAATGGTAGTCTGCTTGTTGAGGTGGGGTGAGTGTCTAGCTCCTGCTATCCCTTCCCCCCTCCTTTTCCACCCAGTGAGAGGTGTAATGCTAGCCTCCGGCCACAGGTTAAATCACTCGACTGACCAACCCCAGACCTCACTGTAAGTACTTCACAGCTGCTCTTATCTTAATTATTTTATGTTAAAGAGCTTCACTCATTAATTTGTTTTGAGCTTCACTCATTTTTAGCAAAATTACCTTCTGCTCTGCCCTTCCTTGGCTTTTGGTAAAGTTATTTGTTTCAGTCCCACCATTTCTTTTAAAGGCCTTATGCCTACTATGTGAATAAATACTAGAGTAGTGAGTAATTGTCTTTTGGTTTCTCCCACAGTCCTGTGTTTCCGCACGGATCATCGGATTCAAGGCTGAGTGGGGGCCGGCGTACTTACCAAGTGAGAAACAGAGTCTTTACCACCAATTCTTCACTACGCCAGTAGTTCCTACGTCTACCCTCAAGAAAACCCAGGCAACTGTACTTTACCAGGGGACAACCTTCACCTGAGTCCCTGATATCATTTGTTAGATTTTTTGGATGTGGAAACTGTTGGATTATTGGGAAACATCCGTCAACAGAGTGGGAGTTAACCTTCATCGATGCACCAACAACACGGAGTCTAACATTGATTCATAGCTACAGTGTTAACAAGATCAACACTTAGTCATCTACGTCCATCTGTAAATACCTAGCTTTGGATCAGTTATATATATATTTTATTTAATTTTTCATTTTTCTTAAGATAGGATTATTATAGTCATATTTACGTATTTATTATTTACATTTCTTTCTATTAAAATAAAGTGTTTATTGTTATTGTTATTATTGTCTTTTTCTATTATACTTTTCCTAAGAAGATTGGCAACAACCTTCACAGGCCAATCATGTTTTATTATGTGCTGACTATAAAATTTTTGCGCGTGTTTTAGCAAACCGCATGAAGAAGGTTTTGGGAAAGTTTTTGGAAGGTGGGCAATTTTGGGTCCCAGGACGTAATATGAGGGTGGGACATCGTAGGATTAAACGTTTCATTGAGGGTAGGGAGGAGGGGGGTGTCGTGGGGCTGGATTGGGAAACAGCCTACGACAGTGTACATAGGGGCATGTTAATGGGTATACTGTTGAGACAGGGGTTTGGAGAGGAGGTGGTGGGATGGGTGCGCACTTTGTATGCAGGAGCTAGGGCGAGAGTATAGGGGGTGGGAGGGTGGGATTCATGGTGAGCATGGAACGGGGGTTGCGACAGGGGTGCCCCTAGTTGCAGCTTCTGTTGCATGTTTGCAGGACCCCTTTTACAGGCTGGTGTCAGAGGGAGTCAGGGAGGAAGGTTGTGAGCTAGGAGGAACGGGGATTATTGGTTACGTGTATGACACCACCATTTTAGTGGGCAGTGAGGAGGGATTGGGGAACGTCAACAGTATCATTGAGGTTTTTGGGCAGGCAACAGGTATGCTGGCAAATAGGGCAAAATCAAAGTTGTTAGAGATAGGTACATTGGGCGTTGGGGCAGAGGTTAAGGTGGGTTACAGTAGATAGCTTGAAAATATGTGGGGTGACTTTTGGTAATGTGGAGAGCGTGGAGCATGAGATTAATTCCTCAGTGGTGGTCGATGCGGCTTTAGGTAGGCTGGCGGGTTGGAGGCCGGGTGAGGTAACTCTCCTGCAAAGGACGATTGTTATTAATTCTTTGGTGTATAGTAAGCTTTGGTATGTCGCTGCTGTATATCCCCTCCTGGAGAGAGACATTCAGCAATTGCAGAACAGAGTTTTGCGGTTTATTTGGGAGGCATTGGTTGCGAAAGGAGGTGGTAATGACAAAGGTAGGGAAAAGAGGTATGGGTCTGATACCTTTGCATAAGAGATTAATGGGGTTATACGTTAGGCAAGAATTTATAGCGAGGGATGGGTATCGGGGGGCAAGGGTGGATAGTCATGAGGGAGGTTAGGAGGTGGTGGCAAGGTCGGGACCTGTCGGTGTGTGAGACGATTCTGAGGCATCTCCTGGTGGTCCCAGATCTTGGACAGGTAAAATCGAAGAGTTTGGATCGGGTTGGAACAAGGGACATGGGGGTGCTAGGGAAGGAGGTTTATCCAAGGTTTAACTGGAATGTAACGTGGTACTGGTTCAGACTGCTGAAGTTGCATCCCAGAGTGCGAGAAATAGGGTATCGTTTTCTTCACGGCATTCTCGCATCGAGAGCGCAACTTTTCGTAATGGGTTTAACAAGCGATGGGTTTTGTACACTTTGTGGAACGCCGGACACGGCTTTTCACGTTGTGTATTTTTGCGAGGGTTTGGGGAGGGTGAGGGAATGGTTCACTGGGATAATTCAGGAGGTGGGGGGGGTTATCGGTTCTGCGAATATTATGTTTAGACGTGGTGGGATGTCCAGAGGATGTGCGGCGTGTGATTATGTATTTGGTTTTAGATTACATTTATGTGTCATGGGGGATGAGGGAGGGGAGAAGTGAGGCACGGATCCAGGCCCTAGTGGCTCTGTTTTATAGAACTAATTGTAGGAATCAGGGGTTGTATGGTAAGGTGTGGGATAGAGATTTTTCGGAGGGGTATAAGCGGCTATTGATGAGAACGTTACTAGGTTAGTTTTTTATATAGGCTTGGAGGGGTTGGTCTCCGAGGGGGGGTGAGGCTTAGGGTGTGCAAGTGAAAGGTGGAGTGCATGTATGGGGGGTGGGGGCGGGGTTTGAGGTTCCCGGGAACCCTGCGCTGTTTTTTCAGGGTACGTGTGAAAAGGTGTGACTGATGACTCAGACGAGGGGGGTTCTTCATCCTGGGTTCAGGGGTTTTCCGATGGGGTTTTTGCCCTACCTCAGGCCCTGGGGTTTGTTTTAGGTAGGTTTTGTAGGGTAGGGTGTCGTATTACGGCAATGTTAGTTCCTGTGTTTTGACTGCGTTTTACCTATATTAATGTTTTTTTGTGCACCTGCCTTGTGGTGTGGCTACTGATGTATATGCAGATGTGTTCTTGTATCTGGTGTTTTGATTTCCGCTTCCTGTATGTTTTATCCATTTTAATTAAAAGAATAAATCCATCATAAGTGTACCCAGTTTCTCTATGTTCTTACAGTGTCTGTTTTTTTATATGAATTTTCGCTAAAGATGAATGTGCATTGTAATATATTAGGATTGTTATATGTGTTTCAATAGTTATAATGTCTTGGTGTATTTTTTTGAGCAGGACTGTATATGTATGTTCAGGGTTAGATTTAAAAAGGGGTATGGTTATGTGTCCACCCGATATTTTCGAGATAACGGATAATTTTCGGTTTAATGTATGTAAAATATTATCATGGTTTAAGTGATTTTCTAGTCATCATGTATGTTAGTCATAGGTTGTGTTTAGGTACGGAGTTTGTGGCTATGTATATTACTGGGTTAGATTTTTGTAGCGTGTTCAACGTTTTGATATGGTATGTGCACTTGTACGTGGAGATGTAAGCAAGAACTTTGTACCAGTTTATCACAGATGTGCACGGGCGTGGTAGTAGCAGGTTCGGGGGGGGGGGATATGAATTATATCATGTTGAAAGTCTTGGTTTCTTGGGGGTCATTAAACCTTGTTTCAGGTTATCTTATGTATAAGTAAGTATAATGTTGTAGTTTGTTCTTTGGTTTGAAGTTTTACATATGCAATAGGGTTTTTCTTGTTCTAGGACAGCACCTTATAACCTTGTTTATGGTGGCTGGTGAATGTTTTCTTTTATCATGTTACAGGTAATGGTTTTTAGATACTAATAGGAGAGTCCTTTATGAGAGTATATTTCCAGTTCTTTTGTAAAATTGTATAATATGTTTTTAAATAAAAAATAAAAATATCTTGATAGTACTTTCCCTTAGTGTTCAGATATTGTGAATAATTACTGAACAGTCTTTGTGACGTTGGTTGTAAATGTTATGGTAAAATTGACAAGCTGTGGATATAGAAACCTAAGTACAGCTGAAGATATTTAGTGAAGAAAACGCTTCGCCACGATTGTCTTCTATCTTCCATGGTCCTTGTAACCGAGGCAGATACTGTTGTGAACCGTTTCCCTAACTAAATATCGTGAATTGTATGATTTTTATTTACTTCTGACACTGAATGGCTGTTGTGTCAATTATAATGTCTTGCTTTCAATTTCATGCAGTATTTGAAGTCACTGAGCCTCGGGTAACAGAAAATGTTTTAATATAAATCCATAGACGTGAAATAATGAAACGAATGAGGATATAATTTGTTTATAAATGATGTTCCAATTGCGTTCTTTGTTTACTTAAATTCAAAGATGTAGCTTAATTAAGAAGATTATATAGATAATAAATACCTAATAAATGCTCCATATTGCAAATAAAACCAATTGCTCTAAGGAACTTATTTCATATACGATATTTGCCCAACTTCGAAATGTATTTTTTTTATATGATTTTGAAAAATAACGGAGGGGTTTGAAAAGAAGGGGAAACTGTAGTTTCCACTCCTAAACAATTCTAGATCAGCATTGCTTCAGAGAACCTCAAAAAATATGTACTCTATACCTCCCCTGGGTAATGAGAAACAAAGTCGCGATCAATTCTTGGCAATTTCTTAGCTGGCTGAGTGTGCAAGCCATTCAGAGGGTGACTGCGTACTGTTGGTAGTGTGTTTGGCATTTTAACACTGCTCTACTTATTCTCATCTTCACAGCTAACATATATCATAACTACACCTTAAAATTTACCAACGAAAACAAATGCTGTCCATTAAACAGCATGAGGTTCCTACTGTGATTTTCTGAGTAAGAGGAACAAGAGAGACAAAGAATGTATGTGTGGTCTGTGTGTGTGTGTGTACTCATCTATTTGTACTCACCTATTTGTGGTTGCAGGGGTCGAGTCATAGCTCCTGGCCCCGCCTCTTCACTGATTGCCACTAGGTGTGTGTGTGTGTGTGTGTACTCACCTAATTGTACTCACCTAATTGTGGTTGCAGGGGTCGAGACTCAGCTCCTGGCCCCGCCTCTTCGCTGTCCGCTACTGGGTCTCTGCTCTCCCTGCTCCATGAGCTTTATCATACCTTGTCTTAAAACTATGTATGGTTCCCGCCTCCACTATATCGTTCGCTAGACTATTCCACTTCCTAACTACTCTATAGCTGAAGAAGTGCTTCCTAACATCCCTTTGACTCATCTGAGTCTTCAGCTTCCAGTTGTGTCCCGCTGTGTGTGTGTGTGTGTGTGTGTGTGTGTGTGTGTGTGTGTGTGTGGTGTTTGTGTGAGTGTGTGCGTGTGTGCTCACCTAAATGTACTCACCTATATGTGGTTGCAGGGGTTGAGTCATAGCTCCTGGCCCCGCCTCTTCACTGGTCGATACTAATTCACTCCCTGCTCCATGAGCTTTATCATACCTCTTCTTAAAGCTATGTATGTAACTTGCTTCCACTACTTCACTCTGCTGATTATTCCACTTCCTGACAACTCTAAGGCTAAAGAAATACTTCCTAACATCCCTATGACTCATCTGGGTTTTCAGCTTCCAACTGTGGCCCCTTGTTCCTGTATCCCTAATCGTGTTGCAAATTTTTGCACTTTCTCCAATTTCGTGACGTGTTTGACTAGGTGTGGGTTCCATACAGAGCTGCATGCTCCAGTATAGGCCTGACGTACACGGTGTACAATGTCGTGAATGACTCCTTACTCAGATGTCTTAACGCTAATTTCAGGTTTGCCAAGCGCCCATATGTTGCAGCAGTTATTTGATTGAAGTGAGCCTCAGGGGACATGTTCGTTATAATGCTTACCCCAAGATCCTATTCTTTAAGTGACGTTTGCAGCCTTTGATTCCCTAACCTGTACGCCGTCTGCGGTCTTCTGTGTCCTTCCCCAATCTTCATGACCTTACACTTACTGGGGTTAAACTCCAGGAGCCATTTGTCGGACCAGACTTGTAGTCTGTCCAGATCCCCTTGTAATCTTAACTGATCCTCGCCAGCTTGTATTCTCCTCATCAGTTTCACATCATCAGCGAATAGTAACACTTCTGAATCTATTCCTTCCATCATGTCATTCACGTATACAAGAAATAGCACCGGACCTAGAACTGACCCTTGTGGAACCCCACTCGACACATGTGCCCACTCTGACACTTCATCACGTACCAACACTCGTTGTTTCCTTCCTGTCAGGTATTCCCTGATCCATTCCCTATTATTCCTGCCTGCTCCTCTAATTTTTGCACCAGTCTCTTGTGTGGTACTGTGTCAAAAGCCTTCTTGCAGTCCAAAAAGATGCAATCTACCCATCCCTATCTCTCCTGTCTTACTTCTGTTACCTTATCGTAGAACTCAAGTTTATTTGTGTCACAGGATTTCCCATCTCTGAAGCCGTGCTGATTGTCATGTATGAGCCCAATCTTTTCAATATGTTCCACCACACTTGTCCTGATGATCTTTTCCATGACTTTACATACTATACAAGTCAGTGACACTGGTCTGTAGTTTAACGCTGCTTGTCTGTCTCCTTTAAAAATTGGAACTACATTTGCTGTCTTCCACGCCTCAGGCAACTGCCCAGTTTCGATAGATTTACTGAAGATTGCTGCTAGCGGCACACATTTCCTCTGCTCCCTCTCTCAGTATCCATGGAGATATGTTATCTGGGCCCACCGCCTTTGAGGCATCTTGTTCACCTAGCAGTTTCTTCACCTCTACCTTTGTTATGTGTATTGTGTCCAGCACCTGCTGGTGCACCCTCCCTCCACGGTTTGCTGGAAGCATTCCTGTCTCTGTTGTAAATACTTCTCTAAATCTTGTGTTTAGTTCATCACACACTCCCTGGTCACTCTTTGTGAGCTCTCTTCCCTCAGCCTGATTACCTGGTCCTTGACTGTTGTTTTTCTCCTAATGTGACTGTATAACAACTTTGGTTCAGATTTGGCTTTTGATGCTATGTCGTTCTCGTATTGCCTCTGGGCCTCTCTCCTTATCCCAGCATATTCATTTCTGGTTCTTCTGCTCAACTCCTTGTTTTCTTGAGTCCTTTTCCTTCTATACCTTTTCCATGCTCTAGCTCACTTGGCTTTGGCTTCTTTACACCTCCAGTTAAACCATGGGCTCACTCTGGTCTTACCATTTTTTCTGTTACCATTTTGTATGAACTTCTCCTCTGCTTCCCTGCACTTAGTGGTCACTAGTTCCATCATTTCATTTACTGTTTTTCACTTTAGTTCTCTTTCCCACTGCACTTCATGCAGGAAACTTCTCATTCCTATGTAGTCCCCTTTTATGAAGTTCGGCTTCTCTCGTTGTTCTCGCGCTGCTCTGAATATTATGCAGTGTGCTGCAGGAAAAAATTATTTTCCGGGATTATACTGAAACCGAACGCGTATTATTCCTGGTCAGGCAGAGTGGCCAGAAGAGGAGAGTGAAGTGTTTGTGAGTAATACGAGACGGGCGGTGGTGAGGAGAAGTCATCATGGTTTGGGCATTGGTGTGAGTAGGTGGTGTGGAGCTTTTTTAGTGTATACTATAATTTTGTTTGTGTTTAAGTGCTCTCATGTTTATATGATGTGGTGGAGTAGTTTATAAGTTGTATATAAGTTACTTATTATATGATATATTTTTGTTTAGGTGAGTTTTTGTGTCCTTCCTTATATTATATTAATTATTTGCACTAATGCTTCATAATTTGGATGAAGGTACAAGCTGGCTCTGAGGGGTTATTTCTTTCATAATTTAAATACCTCTAGACTTGTCAGGTCATTTACCCTTTAGGAGCCAGGACATTTTATTTAAGTTAAGATTTCAAAGTCGTAACACTGAACTATTCAAGGTGAATATGAGATCCAGCCTTGCTGCAGCATCTTCTCCTTTCTCTCTCTGGTTGTATCCCTAAAATGTTGGTGCATGAAGTTCTCCAATACAGTCTTCAACATCTTAGCCCTCCATGCTTCTGGTCCCCCATGTGGCTCAAGGTTTTCCCAGTTAATCTCTTTATGATTGAAATCCCCCATTATGAGTAATTTTGTCCTACCCATATGAGCCCTCCTGGCCACTTCAGCTAGTGCATCCATCATTGCCCTATTGCGCACATCATACTCTTGCTTTGTCCTCCTGCTGTTCAGTGGTGGGTTATACATCACTGTTATCATCACCTTTGGATCCCCAGACTGAAGTGTTCCTACAACGAAGTCGTCTGTTTCCCTTCTGTCCATTCCTCCCATTTCCTCAAAACTCCACTGGTTTTTGATGAGCAGTGCTACTCCTCCCCCTCCTCTGTTCTCTGTCTTTCTTCAGGATCTGATACCCAGGTGGAAAGATTGCATATGTTATCATCCCTGTAAGTTTTGTCTTTGTTAGTGCTATGATGTCAGGTGATGCATCAATGATTCGTTCTTGCCACTCATCACTCTTATTTGTTATTCCATCTGCATTTGTGTACCATACCTTTAGCTTTCTTTCATTTACTGTATTTTGGGAGATGGAAGAGGAAGATGCAGAATATTTTGGGAGGCTGCTGTGACTGAAATTAGGGCTTAGGGGGGCGGGGACTATGAAGTGTGGTTTGTTTGTGGTTATTGTGTTTGGTAGATATGTGGTGACAGGGGTTGAGGGGTTTCTGTAAGCATGTGTGTTTGATGTTCCCCCAAACACTGAGCTTTCATGTCTGTCGTTGCCTGTCCTGTCTCTCTTTCCTTCCATTGGTTTCATCTTGCTCTCATTTTCATTTGTTCTCTTTCTTTTGGTGTTCTGTCTCGATTGAGGTACACTTGTTGATATTCTTGAGTCTTCTAACAGTGGCTTCTGTTGCAGTATCCTGTTCCACACCACTTCTGTCTTGAATGTCGATTTTTTTCCCTCGAATACCCCCAAGTCTGTGAAAATTTTCTACCTGAAACATTTCCTTCTTTCCTGTTATTACAATGATGCTCTTAATCTCTGTTTCCTCCCAATACTTTCTTTCATGATAGGTCTTCCCTTCAGCCTCCTGAAGCCCATGAATAATTACTGACCTCTCCCTCTCTTCTTCCCATTTTTTTTCGCTCCATATCTCTGGATCTGATTTAAGCATCTCCTTTGTTTCCCTTATCATCTCCTGGACACTCTGATGGCCTGATAGTACTTTTGTTAAAGACTTCTTAGCTCCATCCCCTCCTTCAGTCCACTCACTGCCTGCTGATGTTCCCATTTCAGTCACCCTGCTTCTTTCGGACCTCATCTTTATATCCTGATTCAGCACATCCATTTCTTTCTCCAGTCTCTGTATCTTTGCCTCAGCTACTACAGCTCGTGATTCCCACTTCTTGCTCTCTGCATATATCTTCTCTAACATGATATTGCAAAGCCCATTTAACCTTTTTTCCCATTCATGATTCATTTTGTTCTTCAGCTGTTCTACCCATTCTTCTTTTTCAGACCAACCATCCTCAGTTCCCTTGCCTTTACGTCCTCCCTTTTGAGATCCCATTTTTTTTATCCTGTTAGGATGCTCTAGCTCCTTCAGCTTTGTGTAAAAATGTGTGTGTGTGAGGTGTTGGGAGATTTATGATCTAATGTGTTAGGTTAGGTTTGTCTGAGTATGTAAATACGTGTGTGTGTGTGTGTGTGTGTGTGTGTGTGTGTGTGTGTGTGTGTGTGTGTGTGTGTGTATAAGTCTTTATGTGTGTGTATGTTTGTGTGTGTGTGTATGTTTCTGTGTGAGTGTGTGTTTGTATGTTTGTATGTGTATGTGTATGTATGATTGTGTGTGTATGTGTGTGTGTGTGTGTACTCACCTTGTTGTACTCACCTAGTTGTTGTTGCAGGGGTCGATTCATAGCTCCTGGCCCCGCCTCTTCACTGGCCGCTACTGGGTCACTCTCCCTGCGCCATGAGCTTTATCATACCTCTTATTAAAGCTATGTATGGAACCTGCCTCCACTACATCGCTTCCCAAACTATTTCACTTTCCGACCACTCTTTGACTGAAGAAATACTTTCTAACATCCCTGTGATTCATTTGAGTGTTCAACTTCCAACTCTGTCCCCTTGTTGATGTGTCCCATCTCAGGAATATTCTGTCCCTGTCCACCTTCTCAATTCCTCTCAGTATTTTATATGTCGTTATCATGTCCCCCCTATCTCTCCTGTCCTCCAGTGTCGTCAGGTCGATTTCCCTTAACCTCTCCTCGTTGGACATACCACTTAGTCTTGTTGCAAACCTTTGCACTTTCTCTAGTTTTTTTACGTGCTTGGCTAGGTGTGGGTTCCAAACTGGTGCTGCATACTCCAATATGGGCCTAACGTACACAGTGTACAGGGTCCTGAACGATTCCTTGTTAAGATGTCGGAATGCTGTTCTTAGGTTTGCTAGGCTCCCATATGCTGCAGCAGTGATTTAGTTGATGTGCGCCTCAGGAGATGTGCCTGGTGTTATACTCACCCCAAGATCTTTTTCCTTGAGTGAGGTTTGTAGTCTCTGGCCCCCTAGACTGTACTCCGTCTGTGGTCTACTTTACCCTTCCCCAATCTTCATGACTTTGCACTTGGTGGGGTTGAACTCCAGGAGCCAATCGCTGGACCAGGCTTGCAGCTTGTCCAGATCCCTCTGTGTGTGTGTGTGTGTGTGTGAGAGTGTGTGTGTGAGTGTGAGTGTGTGTGTGTGTGTGTGTGTGTGTGTGTGTGTGTGTGTGTGTGTGTGTGTGTGTGTGTGTGTGTGTGTGAGAGAGAGAGAGAGAGAGAGAGAGAGAGAGAGAGAGAGAGAGAGAGAGAGAGAGAGAGAGCAGGCATAATTGAGTTAGCGGGTAATAAGCAGTTTCGCACGTAAAGTCGGGATCAAAAGACGTGACGAGAGTCTCTTATGAATATATAATGAGAAGCATGAACAGCTGAGCTGATGAGACATTCACACACACACACACACAAACACACACACAAACACACACGCCCCCGGTGGCCTAGTGGTAAAGCTCTCGCTTCACGCACGGAGGGCCCGGGTTCTATTCCCGGCGGGGCGGAAACATTTCGAAGTGTTTCCTTACACACACACACATACATACAACAGGCCTAGTGTCAAATCGACATGTGCCTAGGACAAAATGGTAACTAACATACACACACACACGCACACACATACATACACGCACACATACACACACACACACATCAAATGCGATGGGGCCGGACATCTCTCCATGGGTCCTGAGAGAGGGAGCAGAGGCGCTATGTGTACCACTAACAACAATATTCAACACATCTATCGAAACAGGGAGATTACCTGAGGTATGGAAGACAGCAAATGTAGTCCCAATTTTTAAAAAAAGGAGACAGACATGAGGCACTAAACTACAGACCAGTGTCACTGACATGTATAGTATGCAAAGTCATGGAGAAGATTATCAGGAGAAGAGTGGTGGAACACCTAGAAAGGAATGATTTCCCCATCATTTAATAATTATTGAGGCTCTGAAGAAAACAAATTTAGTAATATAACAGTCACAATGGATTTAGTTATTAAACAATGAGGCAAACTTAAATAAGAGAAGTTCCCATGCCCCGATGAACTGTGCAAATTAGAATTTAGTCAGCAGCTAACAACGCTATTTAAAGTCATCTATCCATTGTCCTCCACTGTCTTCTGTATGTACTAATATAGTCTTCAGATTATGTCCATGTATTGTATTGATAAATTCTCTGGATGGCGAAACGTGTACATTTCTTCAGTATCAGAAGTATTGCAGCAAATTAATGGGAAGCTTTAGAAAAGTTTAGAAACAAATAGGTGGGTGAAAATGGTTGGTTTTGAGAAAAACTTGCCTAGTATGGGCCAGTAGGCCTGCTGCAGTGTTTATTCATATGCTCTTATGACCCTTAATATTTGCAGCAAATGCTTGTTTGCCTAGTCTAACAGAAGCTTTAATCAATCTCAAAGAGCACATGTCAGGCACACATTGGATTATGGAATATTAGCATCAGATCCTCACTTGAAAAAAACATGTCAAGAAACTAAAAAGTGTGCAGATATGAACACTAAACTGAACCTAACCTGACAAAACTGGAGTTAATTAGACCAAGGGAAGACATGATAGCCACATTCAAAATACTCAGTGCACTTGACAGAACGGATGAGGATAAATTGATCAAGAGCCAGGAAACAGGTACATAAGGGTACATATCAAAGTAAAAAGACACACACGAGTCACAGGGTGATCATAAGGTATTCAGCGTACGGATGGTCAGAAAATGGAATGACCAGGATTAAGGAGCAGTGGAAGCAAGCTGCATACGACTTTTAAGAATAGTCAATGAGACGGTCCTCGAGGTTAGGAGGGAGTAAATCCAACAAGTGGTAAGATAAAAGGTAGGGCCAGGAGCTGAGAATCGACTCCTGCAACTACATATATGCAAGAACAAAAAAAGGAAAACATACACACACATACACACACACACACACACATACACACAACACTTGGTTCTCAACAACACCTGCCCACACGTACCAAACTCCGCCACACCCCTGAATCTAATTGGAAGTCGGGGCAGGAGAGTCCAATTTCGCAACACCAATTTCCACTTTAGTGCTTGCAAAAGGCTTCTCTCCATCCAGCTCGCCGCTCTTCTGTGTATAATGGAAGGACAACTGAACTACACTGCAAAATTTATTTTTGAAAAACGTCAATGAAATCATTTATTAACCCATAATTTTTTTTTTCTGAACTGAAATTGGGAATTAGATGATTTCTTTTGCAATTATTATAAAAAATCACAAAATACAAAAAGGAAAGTTATAAAAGTGAAAATTCATCTGCATTGTAGATAAATTGAATTATATAATGACTCACACCATAAGAAATGATGACATGGAAATACAGAGCAACAGTAAATAATGTGAGAAATATGAAAACAAAGCGATCCTTAATTCTACTGGATGGAGATGACTGCCACGAGATGAAACACTGATCATGGTAGTGGGTAAGTTCCATTGGATGAGGCTTTGACCTTTTTGAAGGGGGCCACTAGATGAAGCACTTAGTTTAAGTGAGGGTGAGTGCCACTAGATACGATCATGGTTGAAAGTTAGTGACACTAGATGAGACATTGATCATGACTGTGTCATGTGATGACACCATGATCATGGTTGAGGTAGAGAGCCACCTGATAAGATACTGATCATGGTTAATTAGAGTGCCACATAAGATACTGATCATGGTTGTGGGTGACACATGAAATGAGTACGATGATGATATCACCCCTCCCTCTTCTTTATATGGGTCATTCTTTGTGCATCCATGGTGGAATAGAATAGACTAGGAGTGCATCCATGGTGAAGTAGACTAGACTAGGAGTGTATCCATGGTGGAGTAGACTAGACTAGGAGTGTATCCATGGTGGAGTAGACTAGACTAGGAGTGCATCCACGGTGTAGACTAGACTAGAATTGCTTTCATAGTGGAATAGAATAGACTAGGAGTGCATCCACGGTGTAGACTAGACTAGAATTGCTTTCATAGTGGAATAGAATAGACTAGGAGTGCATCCACGGTGTAGACTAGACTAGAATTGCTTTCATAGTGGAATAGAATAGACTAGGAGTGCATCCACGGTGTAGACTAGACTAGAATTGCTTTCATAGTGGAATAGAATAGACTAGGAGTGCATCCATGGTGGAGTAGACTAGACTAGGAGTGTATCCATGGTGGAGTAAACTAGACTAGGAGTGCATCCATGGTGGAGTAGACTGGACTAGGAATGCATCCATGGTGGAGTAGACTAGACTAGAAGGGCATCCATGGTGGAGTAGACTTGGAAAATTCTTCGTCCTAGTTAGTATTCTCCGTAGAGAAGATGTACTGGAACTTCCTCTATATAACAAATCCAGGAAACCAGCAATTTATTAAAAAACATCTACTTAATAGCCCACATACACTACTGCACTGGCTTATTTACCAAGAAATAATGTTCTCGGAATTTATGATAGGCTAAACCCGACTATCCAGTCATGCCTCTCGCAGTCTTTGTGCAACTGCTAAAGGCTAGCTTCCGCTATCCCCTGGAAGACATTCAAGAATTGGTCATTAGCCTCTTGTGCATTAGAAAAAGCTTTATTACTGTTATTATTATTGTTATCATTATGATATTCATGGGGAAGCATTAAACCTGTAAGGATAATATAGAACCAGGAAAAGGAAGGCAATGCGATTTAAGCAATTGCCTTCAATAATATGAAGGTATCCTACTGAAAAGAAATCGCCAATGGTACCTGTAAACTGTCCAAATTGCAGAGACGCCAGCTTTCTTTCTCCATATTTTAATAAAAAAAATTATTGTTGCAATGCAAGTCTTAAAACAGTTAGAACAATTGTCTGTCCTGAATATGTCTCTATAAGGATATTGCTCATGATGTGTTTTAGACATCAGACACCAAAACAAAGGAAGGGACAGAGAGAAGGACTGCAGTTATATAATAACAAAGTAGAACGCCTGCACTCAGGAGGCTTGGGAGATGTTGGGTTTGGAAGTCCATCTGAGCGGTGATTTCTGCACCTTTCTGGCAAGACAGTGATTAAATGAGTGAAAGTAAATGTTTTTTAGATTGTGTTTGATTATGATTATTGAAAATGTCTAATGTATTTATAGCAGAATAAAGAATAATTGAGAAAGAAAGAAATGAGGAAAAAAGGGACTATTTCTGACCACTGGAACTTTCTGTTGATTTACAAAGCATTCTGACTTATAAAACAATTCAACCATTTTGACAAAAAAGTTACCTACATACAAGTTCTCAAATGCTGAAAAAAACAAAATTAAGCCAATTTAAACCTACAAGCACGCAATAAAAAAAATGTGAGAGTATTTGTATTAAAGAATTCGTGACAATTAAAGAAATAATAAATTATTATTTTCATAAAACTTCGCTGATACATTCGTGAGGTTCTTATATGAAAACGTGTAATTATAAAAATTACGACTTGATTGAAAAAGTTTATGATGGCAGTAAACAGATTAAATATTTTTTCATAGTTAGAAACATGGGCCAGGAGTACTTGCAAGTAGGTAGCTATGGCTCTGTGTGTGTACTCAACTAGTTGTACTCGCTTAGTTGTGGTTGCCGGGGTCGAGTCACAGCTCTGGCCCCGCCTCTTCACTGGTCGCTCATAGGTCACTCTTCCTGCTCCATGAGCTTTATCATACCTCTTCATAAAACTATGTATGGATCCTGCCTCCACTACATCACTTCCCAGACTATTCCACTTCCGGACAACTCTTCTGAGTCTTCGACTTCCAACTGTGACCCCTTGTTGTTTTGTCCCATCTCTGGAACAATGTGTGTCTGTCCAGCTTGTCGATTCCTCTCAGTATTTTATATGTCGTTATCATATCCCCCATATCCTGTCCTCCTGTGTTGTCAGGTCTATTTCCTTTAACCTCTCCTCATTGGACATACCCCTTAGCTTCTGGACTAGTCTTGTTGCAAACCTTTGCACTTTCTATAGTTTCCTTACGTGCTTGGCTAGGTGTTGGTTCCAAACTGGTGCTGCATACTCCAGTATGGGCCTAACGTACACAGTGTACAGGGTCCTGAACGATTCCTTATTAAGATGTCGGAATGCTGTTCTTAGGTTTGCTAGGCTCCCGTATGCTGCAGCAGTTATTTGGTTAATGTGCGCCTCAGGAGATCTGCCAGGTTTTATACTCACTCCAAGATCCTTTTCCTAGAGTGAGGTTTGTAGTCTCTGGCACCCTAGACTGTACTCTTTCTGCGGGCTTCTTTGCCCTTTCCCAATTTTCATAACTTTGCACTTGGAAGGGTTGAACTCCAGGAGCCAGTTGCTGGACCATGCCTGCAGCCTGTCCAGATCCCTTTGTAGTTTTGCCTGGTCCTCGTCCGATTGAATTCTTCTCATTAACTTCTCATCATGTGTGTGTGTGTGTGTGTGTGTGTGTGTGTGTGTGTGTGTGTACTCACCTAGTTGTGGTTGCAGGGTCGAGACATAGCTCCTGGCCCCGCCTCTTCACTGTCTGCTACTGGGTCCTCTCTACCTGCCCATGAGCTTTATCATACCTCTTCTTAAAGCTTGTATGGAACCTGCCTCCACTAATCCTTCCTCAAGTCATTCCACTTCCTGACTACTCTGTGACTGAAGAAATGCTTCCTAACATCCCTGTGATTCATCTGAGTCTTCAACTTCCAATGTGTCCCCTTGTTGCTGTTCCCATCTTGGAACAATCTGTCCTATCAACCTTGTCAATTCCTCTCAGATCATGTCGTTATCATGTCCCCTATCTCTCCTGTCTCATGTCGTCAGTGATTTCCTAACCTTCGTAGGACATACCCTACTGGAGTCTGTGCAAACCTTACTTTCTCTATTTCTTACGTGGATAAATGTGTTCCAAACTGTGCCTACTCGTTGGGCCTAACGTACACAGTGTACAGGGTTCATGAAACGATTCTTTATTAAGATGTCGGAATGCTCTTCTTAGGTTTCTAGGACCGTTGTGCAGCAGTTATTTGCTTGATGTGCGCCTCAGAGATGTGCCTGGTGTGTGTGTGTGTGTGTGTGTGTGTGTGTGTGTGTGACTCTGTGCTTGTTCTTCAAGCTATAGAGAATAATCTCAAAATGACGATGTCTACAGCAGGAGGTCCCTAAACCCACGTCGTGTGGAACTCTATATAATTTGCTGCTCTTCTGTAAGGCCGCTGGGTACAGTACTTTCCAAGAATATATTTATGTGTCAAGCCCATGAAGTCCCTTTGAGATAAAAGCCTGCGCTAGAGACAGACTAAAATAGCAGCACTCGCCCCAGTATTCATTTCATTGGATCTCATCCTGTCCCAAACAAATGCAAATCCCTACAACTCTGTACAGTCCCTGGAGGCAGCAAACCACTTCTCGATCATCTGAAACACAGGATAAACCCTGGTACTTCCTGACAAGGCCAACTAACCGGGAAAGACCTACGCCTTCTTTTATGACAAGATCAACAAGGATTGCTTTGAGGTTTGCAGTGATCGCAAAGGAAGCTTGACATCTTGGGAAAATATATGTCGCCTTCATTAATCCCTCTAATGCTTGCATCACCGTCGCTCTCTGAAGTTTAAGTCTTACTTTCCAAATTAAAACTGAATTAACCTCGAGGAAATTAGTGAAGCTCATCATTTAGGTTAGGAACTTTTGAGGTAACTCAGGACTCAAGGCAATAAAAATGAGTGCAGGACACACACACGAAAACATCGAAGGTATAATTAAATATTAAAAGGGTATTATCAGCATTTTTTAAAACACTGAACACAAATAAATAGAATCATATCAAGTTAAAATAATTAGCATCAGATCAAAAATTAAGTGGTAATGAGTGTTCCCTAAAATGTCCTCATGGTTTCTACATTCTCTCATACATACACAGGAGAAAGAGTAACAGAGAATCACGTTAAATGGATATTTCCAGTTGGAGAAAGAGGGCCAACCACCAACGACTTATAGAGCCTTCTGTGTCTGTCTACCTGCGACATTGTCTTCAACTGCTGCAGTGCTCATCTGACTTTAGTATTAAAATTTCAGGGCCAAGGGACTGAACACCTATCAAGCATAAAAGACTGAACACCTTGAAATTACCGCTCTCCTTCTTCCACAGTCTAATGCATACAAGTCGCCTATGTTCAGAATGATTTTTGCGAAATTATTGCATACACAAATTTTCGCTTGTCTTATATGGCAAGAAGAGCGTTGCTATTTAAGCCAAAATCGCAAGTTTTACCTAATCGGCACGAGATATATATATACACATCAGGTCTCGAAAATTTAGTAAACATTAAGGTTTTACCCAAGAATTCTGACAATGTAAAGGCTATGGTGAATTTGATGAAAGCTAATTCCAGGATGTGCTGGAAGATGATAACATAATTTATCTTATATTCTGTCAAAATAGCTACGAAATATTTAATATTTTAGCCAAAAATATTTTAGTCCTCATTATGTTTCATGAGGAGGACGTATCCCAGAGGCATCATTGGTTAAATACTGCAAGTTTTCTCACGAATCTCTTTAGAAATCCTAAACTTAAAGCAAAGACACAATTGAATGGAGAAGCTGTTGCTTCAGGATGGATACCCTACTAGTTACGTCGAATGAATAATGATGCAGGTATTAAATAGTTTACATATTAAGATATAATTTATTTGGAAAGTTGAGGATGTATGGGAAAAATGTCAGAACATATATTCTATGTGAGAGTGACACATGTACTGATGTACATGTTATAATATACCCACTGCTTTTGTTACCAAACTGTATACACCCATCATCTTGGAGTGTACATGGGTTATACCAATCATCAACTTTTCAATTTTAAACTATTACAAGTTATAAGTGAAGTCTTTCTTGGTGCGGAACTTGGGCATCACTTTCCAGGAAAATATTCTTTGCCTGATATAGCCATCTCTTGCCTTCTGTCCAGTCACATCAGTGCAAGTTTCAGGCATCAATATTATCCCTCTCTCAACAGCTTGAGTGTTGTTTGGCCACTTAGGCTCCGCCAGTGGAGTCTCAATAATTTTTAGAACCTGTTGATCGGATAAAGAAGCAATGAAAGGAAGCTCAGTTTTGAGTTCAGTATTCCAGTCAATCATGGAATGATAGTTATTTGCTTGCCACTTTGATTTGGGAATCACTACTTTTCTTGAGTTGACAATAGGAGCCACATTGTCATTCTCTTCATCTTCACTGTCATCCTCACCATCAGTATAGATTAACAAGTCCTTGTCAACAGCATCAGCAGAATCTTCTCCAACCTCATCAGATCTCTCAGTACTTTCTTCTGTCTACTGATTCTCTGCTCTAATTTTTCTTATCATTGAGACAGCTTTGTCTCTCACAGTCATGACTTCATCAGCACACATACCAAGAAGCAGCTGATCTGTGTCAGCAAAGTAGGAATTTCTTTGGACAGTCTTCTTTACTATCTTCTTTTTCTTCACTGTTCAGATGTCTCATAAATTGCAGTGACTGAAAGACGTTCTTTGGACCGTGTCTGACATAAGGTGCAGCATGATGTTGAACCACATTGGAGCACTGAACTTTAAAATCATAATGATTCTTTTCAGTTCTTGACTGGGTCTCGATGTTGCCACATACAGCCTAAGGATCCTACTCCATAAAGTATTCCACCTTGACACACACAGTGGACCTGGTTCAAGAGCAGCCAAGTCATTATCAACCACACTTGTGATCACTCCTTTGCAAATCCTATACAAGTATTTCTGGTCCCAGGACAGATCCTCTGCCATCTTGTCATTCAGAGCAGGGAAATCAGTGCAATTGACTGGTTGGAAAGCAACAACTGGCAGCTCAGACAGAGGATCCTTGATTTACTTGCCAATGGGACCTCTCCAATGCTCAGGACCACTTGGCTTACTGTCATAGTGGTAGAAAACAGCCTGGAATGGCAGCTCATTTCCATGAAGCTGACAGATGAAATAATGGACCGGATGACCAAGCAACATTTCAAGATGATGAATGTCTCCAGTGTCAGCTCTGACATTTACGTTGGTTCCGTCACTACCAACACATACAACAGCTGCCCAGTTAGTTTATGTTCCACCAGAAATGTATAGATGATCTTGACAATCTCCTTTCCATGGCCTGACTTGGGAAGTCACATGAGTGAGATATTCAGTGCCGTGCTCCACAATGATGACGTAATGATCTTTCACCACTATCTTTGGACTCCATTTCTTGGTCTTCACATTCTTTGTGATGTGATTACACGAGTGGAGGTTTTCTTACCATCAAAATACAGTGATGTGATATTTTAAAAGTTTGCTAGTTAATTTTCTTGCCTCTCCATTCGGTATTTGTGTCTGGCATCTCGTAACTTCTGTGGTCCAATAGCTTGACTTTTGTTGTCCTTGGTGATAATGCCATAGTCCATTAAGGTGGCGGTAGCAATGGCAGCTCCAGCATAATCACTGAGAAAGTTATGTTTGTAAATACTGCAGAGTGCATAGATACAGTACATAAAACACTGCGCTGCGCTACTCAGTAATACAGACATTTTTAAAAAAATTCAATCGCAAATGCTGTAGGCTAAACCTCAACCAATCAACTTCATATTTGGCACTGAATCTAAAATGTATATAAGGAACAATGCAACTTTGAACAAAATATCAATGCTTCCTAATGAGCATACATAGATGGCTGCAGTGACCGAGTATATAGAAGACAACTCCGGTTAGTGGCATTGTAACCAATTACATACCTACAACAAGGGAGAATGAATAGCTTACCTTATTTACAGGCGATATTCTGCCTAGATAATTACTTCCCAGGTTTTCCCATTATAAATATCCCCGGCGAGGCCTCGCAAATTCAGATGAAATATAATGGAAATGGGTTTGGTACTTCCCTGGGAAGAGTAGAAAGTCCAAAACAGCATTGAGTTCCCATTATAACGTCTGATAAGTCCACATAATGGTTGCCTCCGTAACCACAGAGCAGGGGCCCCCGCTCTCCTGGACTATTCTTCTGGTTGTGGCGTTTCTCCTCTTTTTTGAATGTTGAATAGTGAGGAAAGCACTATCAGGGAACTTAGAACCTCTTTAAAGAGCCGGACTACTACCTCACTTGAATCAGGCTTTACTCCACGAGTCATGCTTCCTGCCTTGACAGGGCAAAAGGCCTCTCCTACGTTTTTCTGGTCACAACTGACACACATGGAGTGTTGCCCACGCCTGCGTTGTTGTGGCCCTGGAAACTGTATTTTTCCCTGATAAAGACTTAGTGCTGGATGTGGTAGTAGAAACACCCCCCTGGCGTGGGTCAGCAGTGCCTATGCGTGCCAATATTACTTTCTCCAATTTGTGGCTTATAGATAAAATTAATTTCACTTTCTTGCTTCAACATCCACAAACTATTTGTTACCATTTAGGAAACTAAAACTTAATTCAGAAAGGACATATTTACCATGAAATTTGATAGTAGCAGGAGCGCAAAGTAAAATGAATTTATAATAGAGCTGAATGAAGAGATTAAGACAATAATCCCCATAGTATGATAAACACCCATTTTTTTTTATACATTATGTTAACACTCATAAATTAATGACACAAATATGGTCTTACATTTTATAAAATAACTATCCAATATAATTAAAGTAATAAATGTTTATCTAATTGAGTTCATTTAAATAGTAGTTATTAATGACTAATCGAAAATAAATAATTTTTTACAGATTATGTATTGGTAGGCTAACGGCCAATTGTTAGTGATGAGCTAACACATCTAACACAATTAGGAGCATTCGCAAAGTTTCTAGGAATAAAGTAGTGAACAAGTGTCTCAATTAAGAATGAGTCAAGCCTGTATAGGCCTTGAATGGTATTGCAAATGGATTGGTTGTCATATTTTCCAATGGCTAATATGATGTTCCTTTCCTACCCTGACGAGTCTGGAACTATAAATTGAGCTTCCACCCACCTAGTAAAATTAGTGCATACAATTATGTGGTTAAGTATTGTGTCTGACTCATATGCTGCCCCAATTGAATACTGGATAGGTTTCCCTATTTGCTCAACATTAAGCATATTACAGTTACTTCAAGCCACCTTATATATGCCTCCCCCAACTGCATTTGCAAGCGAATTCTTCATAAGCATGTTCTTAAATACATGTATGATAAGTCTTTTAATGACTTTGGGTAAGATGCTTAATTCTCATTATAAGTGGGATCTAACAGGTTTTTTCTATGTAGTGTTACGTAAGGTTCAGTCCTGTAACGGGTCTTTCTATGTAGTGTTACCTAAGATTCAGTCCTGTAAGGGGTCTTTCTATGTAGTGTTACCTAAGATTCAGTCCTGTAAGGGGTCTTCCTCACTGCTGACAGGAACATTGTAATGAACATGCTTCTTATAACTTTTGCTTCGTGGTTAGAATAACAATGAGCAGACGTTGGTAAACTTCCTATAAACTGTACTTGATTGCTAAGTCTGTTCGAATATAATTGAACGAAATAGGTCACTAAGTCACGGTAAAAGGCTATTCAGATCTTGGTTAGATGGCCACCAGCATATAAAAAACACTATGAGAGAATCTTAGAGAAACTTAATAGGTAAATTGCGCCAAATGACTTTATTTTAGAGAATTTTGATGTTACTGCCTTGTCTATTCGATTTCCTGTTCCAGGGACTCATATGAAGGGATACTTCATCTCCGTATCTCTAACATTTTTCTTGATCTAATTCGTATTTGTGAGGACTAATTCTTTTTCCTTTCTTGGTAAATGAAATTTTCAGACTTTTGGTGTTGCTATGGGCTCTCCTCTGTACCCTGTCCTTGCTAACATTTATATTCAAAATAGTCCAACTTCCTACTATGTATTTGGGTACGTCCTTCTCTCTGGTTTCGCCTTTGTAGATGATGTCGTTTTTGGTCTATGAAGACGTGATCTTATTCTCTCCAAATCTTTTCATGATGCCCCTTAACAGTCTTGCCTCTTATATCTAGTTCAAAGCTGAAAAGGAATCTAACTCTCTGCTTCCTTTCCTTAATGTGCATGTCCACGGCTTTCTGACTGGCTTTTCCTCATCTGTTTACCATAAGCCTATCCAAAGTGGACTGTATAATCAATACTTTTCTTATTATCCATTCTTTGTATCTTGTTATTTTTCCTTGGCTCTCTTTCCTATTTAATAAACTCTGCCTACTCTCAGGTTAAACGGATTTTCTTCTGTACCAGACACATTTCTCCTCTGAAATCTCATTCTTTGCCTTCCCCACTTTTCTAGCCTTTAATGCCTTAACAACGCCCTCCATCCTCTAGATATCAAACTTGCTTTTCTTTGGACTAATTCCCTTTACAATAATATTGTCCATGCTTCTCCTCCTATAACTTATGTGTCTACTCCAGTGACTACTCTCCCTGTCCTCTCGAAAATTGCGGTGACACTGGTCGCTCTCGTTCTGACAGACTTAAAGAGCATCAAAGATGTGTTTGATTTCGCGACACCAACAATGCTCTTCCCTGTCATGTCAGAGATAACAGCTGCCAATTAAATAGTACTCTACTACTAAAACTAACAACCCTTCTAGCTTTCAAAAATCGCTCTCTTGTTAAAGCAGCTCTTATATACAACTTTACTAAACATGAATTTTAGTTCTGGGTTTGTTTCTGTAGATGTCTGCCTTTTTCATTATGTTGCCAAATGCTCTAAACTTCAGAACACCAGTGACTTGCCTTAACTTTTGCCTCCTCCTTCTCTCTTTCCACTTCTATATTTTTCTACATATCAGTTTTCTTTGCTTTTCCTGTCTTTTACCCTAGTGGGTTCTTTTTCTTGTTTTGTTTTGTTTTCTGTGGGAGTTTTGACGTAAGCCTGAGGTCCAGTAGCTCTCCTTCAGTGCTTTATTTACACTACGATTTCTACGATTCTTTCACTACTACAATTTTTTTCAATTATCACGTATACCACTTATTTCACCATTAACACTACTAGTTCCTCACTAGTGCTGCTACTACCACTGCTTTGCTCCTCCTACTACCTCTACTACTATTACCACCACCACTGCTGTTACTACTAAACTGTCACTACTATTACTACAACTACTACTACCACCACCACTATTACTACTATTCTCATACATCTTCTTCTCCTCCTCTCTTCCCCCATTGTATCTTGTGGCCTTCACTGCCCTTAATCTCTCAGTTGTGATATGACAATGGTCCAGGACAGACAGAAACGTCATCTTTAAGTTCCTCTCCTCAGTGCGGTGTTTTGGTTAAGTATGATTAGTGTTTTCACCGCATGCACGACACTTCGTATTTATGCATAATATAATGTCTATGGCTGTTGGGTGACGGATATTATGTGGTTCTTTGTACTCAAAGAGGCAAAATATTGATCACAATATTTCAAAAAAATCTTATGTGATAGAGACTAAACGAACTCAGATTCGTGATCAGCTCATCAAGTTAGCTTAAAGCAACCATATTGTTTTATTGAATTGGCTAGTGTCATTAAAGATGATATAATTATGGGCTACAATAAGATTTATTTAATAGATTCAGATAAATATGATAACTATTTAGTTATCCCCAAATGGGTACTTTTAAGAGGTTACATGATTTCTTTTTTTTTTTTTTTAATTAATCTTGTTCTTCAGCTTTTCGATTTTATTTTATTCATTACTACACTGTCTAATCCAACTGTATTAAAATTTTCGGCACCTGTGTACGCTAAAGGTGACCAAATCTTGGAACAACTGACATGTTCACGTGCCTTGTAACCACATGTGTTGAACCCGTACCCAGGATGCTGGAATGGCTCACATAACTTCCAAAATCCCCAGTGGCGTTGTTTTAAACGCTTAAAAAAGGTGGCCTAAAAAATCTACAAAAGCGAAAAGTTAAATTGAAATGTGTAAATGCACATTTGATCACTTTGTGTGTAAAGTAATGTGATTTTTTATTCTCGTTAAATCGCATTAAATAATTTTCAACTTGACTCTTGTGAACCGCTTCACTATTTGATAGATGATGCATCTTAGGCCAGGATAGTACCTATTAATTGTCGTCTGCGAGAAAATTTGCTGATGTAATTAAATAGTAAAATAAACTTAGAATTATTGGAATCCGTGCCATAACTGTAGAATGACTTATCTGATCTGCTTCAAATTTTTACCAATGGTGTGTTTTCCCCGAACACAAGTTAACTCTGCTATTGCGTACCATAAGTTCCAATTTGTCAATTTATGTAATAAGGAGTGAAATTCGATTTTTTTTATTCAACGAGTAAAGAATGTTTCTTTCAAAATATTATTCTATAAGAGTAGGTGCGAGTTTGAAATTTTACAAAAATCATTAAAAAAATTGGAATCGTTGGAATCAGATCAATTACTGAAGAATGATTTTTTTCTATTGATGGGCATCATTCAAACACAGCTTGTTACTCACATTGAGCAATGTAATTTTAAATTTTGCCAATTTTATTACATAAATTATGTCAAATATCACAGCTTGTAAATGCCTCTTGTGATCGATTGAGAGTGCTAACTTGCTAACCCAGATTTCGCTATTAACCTGTTGAGTGTGGAGTTTACCATACACCATCAAACAGTCCTACGGTATAGTTTGAGTTTTTCGCCCACTAGTGAGGGCATTAATTTCGATGTCCTTGCCAAGTTTTTTTTCAGCCAGGGAAAGCAAGGGGATCTACCCCCGGAAAGGCACGGTATGTGGGGCTTTGCTCAGACCTGTGAAACTGAACTGTCGTCATAGATTTGTTAAGTTATACAGTGAATTAAGGAAAGATCTTAGACTTCACTTTACGAAAGCTGAAAAAGCAAATGTAATATTGATTATGAATAAGGTAGATTATAGTGGTAAAATGAACTTGCTATTAGAAGATAGGGAAACTTGTCCGCCTCTTAATAAAAACCCGTTGGATCAGGTAAATAGTGAGTTTAATAAATAACTTAGAACCTTATTGAGAGATAATGAGGAAGTGATTAAACAGTTATCACCTAGGTCGGCGACACCCTTATATGTACGGTCTGATTAAAACCCACAAGCCCGGTTTTCCAGAGAGACCTATTATTAGCTCTGTAGGATCTGCGACCTGTGCCTTGTCAGAATGATTGGTAAAAATATTAACTCCATTACTCGGCAACATCTCGGAAGCTCACATTAAAAGCAATGTTAATCTCATTGACAATTTGCAAAATGTTAACATGTCTAATGATGTTAAACTAGCAAAAACGCTATGCACATAAAGGGCTCTAAGATTTGGAATTCACTGCCAGAAAACACTAAAGGATCCCTGTCTGCAAATCAGTTCCAGATTCTTCTTAGAAATCACCTACTCACCCAAAACTAATCAGCATTCAAATTTAGCTCCTTTACCACATACTGTCACTCACCTAAGTCTCAACACTTCAAAAACTAGATGCTTAAAACTTCAAAAATAGATGCTTAAAACTTCAAAAATAGATGCTTAAAGTTTATTACATTACTCAATACTACATTGTAAAAAATCAATACCTGCATAAAATTGTTCTAACTTATACTCAATTGTAACAATCTCATATTGTAAACAACTTTCAACATGGCCCATTATAATATTCCCATATTGTAATTCAACATTTTACTGTTGATATATACAACCTGTATACTACTTTCAACTTGTCTCATTGTAATATTCCCATTTTGTAATTTGAGTCATTTTACTGTTTGTTATAAATAAAAACAGATGTACAACTATTACAAACTATGATCTATTTGTCTAGTACTAAGTAGTCCGTAACCCATTAAATTATTCTGCCCGTAATGCCTAGGCATGATAGTGGCTCTATTTGCACTGCAAATCATTATTGTAATTACACACTGTAAACTACCTTTGTAAATAGGACTCCCTACAACATGTCAGTCACATTGTAAAACTTGCAAAGAAATAAAAAAAAATGAATTTGAATTTGAATTTTGAGTTTGTTTTTGAGAGCTTACAGAGTGTGTAGCCCTGAGTTTTTGGACGATGAAACTAGGAAAAACTTCGATATTGCTACAAAACTATGTTACCCCTAACGAGTTTGTAAATACTTTTTTTTTCGCAGCTAGAAAAACTTATCATGGGACTGAACATAGAATAACCCCTCATAACAAGAATGTGCTTGTCCTACCATACATTGAGATTTTATCAATACTACTGAATGCTCTAAAGAGACTCAGTATACAAGTTGTTTTTAAGAATTCACGGACTGTTAAAAGTATGTTGATCAAGAATTCCCCGAGACATAATGTAAGTGGTGTGCAGGATTGGGTGCCAAGGCTGAAATTTATCCTTTGCGGTCCAGACTGGCAAACCTCTAAAAGTTATAATTACACAACATCAGTATTCAGTAAGGACTGCTCAAGAATCAAATGCGACATTCAACCACACACGAGTTTGCAACAATCATGCTAAGTAGTCTGAGGCAAAGTAGAGACTACCTGTAGCAACAAGGCTGCTCCTATATTTTGCCATTCCCTGGGCCGTTGAGACTCCAGTGATGGCCTATTTGCAAGAACTGTTGCAAC
>WNWK01012921.1:0-17500 GCA_009830355.1 Cherax destructor
CATCACTGTGGGTGGAGCAACGCAGCAGTGTTGCCAGTTTGTTATATTAGTAGCTGCCAGAAGTCATCGGTGTCTCCAACATACAAGTTATACCTTTTTGTATCAAACTGATCACATATTACTCTGTAAATAATATTCCAGTAGTCCTTTACACGAGCGAGTCCAAATCACCTGCCGGATTCGTTCAGAAACACATCCACTGACCGGATTCGTGAATTCATGACCAGATTCAAAGTTGACAGGAGTTTTCTAGGGCCCATAAACCCAACCCCGTTGAAAAACAAATAAGATATCCCCTGACTGGATTCACAAACTGACGGGGTTTTAGTATATCAAACCAAAATAAATTATGCTAGCAGCTGTAAGATCGTCTCGTATCAACCACAGTATATATACCAATATATATATACCAGCATATGTTGCAAATATCGCAAACCAAGCGATACAGGATGCAAAACAACCACGGGGGGAGTACAATGATAGCTCTAGGTCTTTCGTGTTGCAATCAACACATCATCAGGAGCTTGCAAAATTGCAGAAAAGAGGAGGATGTCCAAGCAAGTACGGTGTAGGGGTCGGCCTAGAAAAGGTTGGTGGGAGGGGGTAAAGGAGGTTTTGTGTGCGAGGGGCTTGGACTTCCAGCAAGCGTGCGTGAGCGTGTTAGATAGGAGCGAATGGAGACAAATAGTTTTTAGGACTTGACGTGCTGTTGGAGTGTAGGCAAGGTAACATTTATGAAGGGTTTCAGGGAAACCGGCAGGTCGGACTTGATTCCTGGAGATGGGAAGTACAGTGCCGGCACTCTGAAGGAGGGTGTTAATGTTGCAATTTTGTAGTCGTAGTGTAAGCACGCCTCTGGCAAGACAGTGATGGAGTGAATGATGATGAAAGTTTTTCTTTGTCGGGCCACCGAACCAAAAGGAGATAGTGGCCCTGGTGATGAAACAAGTAAAGGCAATGCTATTCAACTTACAGAGGTACAAAATAGCGATACTGCTGAAGATGTAACTAAAGGGGATGATGCCTCAGGGAATAGTGTTGACACACTACCAGCAAAACCTGGTGGAAGCACTGATGTCCATACTGCTCCACCAGCGAACGCAGCTGAATAAATCCTAGCAAACAGAACTCCAATCTATGCAAATTCTATGGCTTGGGTATCTGCAGGCATAGCATATCTGGTAAAACAGGTGGGACATGCAGCTTCGACCATCCCAAAAAATGCCGCACCCACATGACAACAGGAGAGTGCAACTCCCCTTCATGTAACCTATTTCACCTAAAAATGTGTCACTCATCAATCCATGAAAGAAAATACTACAACGCATATTGCCAGGCACATCATCTAAACGGAACAAGAAGACACAGACCAGCCAGAATATGGGAAACAAAGGAGGGGAGCCACAACCTCTCTAGGGAAAAAGTTTTTTTTAGGGCCAGGAGGGAAAAAAGACTGGCAAGAAATGACAGCAATCTTACACCAACTGAAAACACTTCTGGAGCATAGGCACAGTCATTGACCTCCACTCCAAAACAACAGATATTATAGTCAGCAAATAAAAAAAAACTAAATTCCATCAATATAACATTTGTCTTTGCAAACATACAGGGTCTAAAGCCGTCAACAAACAATAAAGTCCCTTACAGTAAGGGACTACTCACTGAGTCAAATGCAATGTTTGCATCATTCACAGAGACCCACACAGAATCATTTTGACAACGAAATAAGGATCCCTAGTTATAACCTATTCAGATGCGACAGACTAAACAGGCAACAAGGGAAGGTTGACCTGTACGTCACAGAGTCGCTCATTTGCTCAGAACTACTAACATCTCAAATGATGTAGTTGAAATTTTGGTGGTAAAGATTGAAAATCAAAACCTTCTCATTGTGGTTGTATACAAGCCTCCAGATGAAACTTAACAGCATTTCCGGGAACAGCTTGTGAAAATTGACCACTGTCTGGAAAATCTCCCAACTCCTGCCCCAAACATCTTGCTACTGGGAGATTTCAACTTGAGACACCTAAAATGGAGGAGTGCAGCTCATATGAAAATTCACACACACCTGAGCTATTAAATCTCTGCACCAAATTCACTTTAAACCAGCAAATATTAGAGCCTACAAGACTAGAAAATACACTGGACCTCATCTTCACTAACAACGACGATCTGATACGTTATATAACCGTATCAAAGACAATACACTCAGATCACAACATAATAGAGGTACATACATGTATGCACAGGGCTCCTGACCATCAAAATGTAATCAGTCTTGAGGGTGTCTTCACAAAATTAAATTTCAATAACAAAAACTTACAATGGGAACAAGTCAACCATGTCCTAAATGAAACAAGCTGGGAAGATATCCTAAACAACGCAGATACGAACCTTTGCCTAGAAAAAAATAAATTCTGTGGTTCTTGAGATCTGCTCAAGGCACATTCCATTAAGAAAAAGAAAGAGAAGATGTAAACTAGAAAGAGAAAGACGCTCCCTATACAGACGAAGGCGAAGAGTCACAGAGCAGCTGAGAGGGGCCAATATATCTGAAATACGAAGGGAGGCACTGGTTAATGAAATTGGGCCCCTCATTAGGCGAGATGGGACATACACAGATGACAGCCAAGAAATGAATGAGATACTAAAGTCCCAATACGACTCAGTGTTCAAAGAGCAACTGCCCAGACTAAGGGTCGACAATCCAAATGAATTCTTTATGAACTAGACCCAAAATTTGGTCATCTAAAATTTTCGACATTATCCTAACACCACAAGACTTTGAAAAGGCAATAAATGACATGCCCATGCACTCTGCCCCAGACCCAGATTGTGAATGAATGGTTCAGAGAACCGACGAGTTGGTAAATTAGACACATTCATTCACATCCTGTCTGACACTGCAACATCTTGGTATCTTAATACAGGGATTTCTTCGCTTGCCTATTCCTTGGGCACGACCTACTTCCACATTGAACAAATGTGACACCTCCTACAACTGCTGCACCTCTCCTGTCTACAGTATATAAGCTTCCTCTGCTCATATGCTGTTATTCTATTCAAGATTGATGGACTGACAACATCGACTCAAGATTGAGGGACTGACAACCTCACACTCCTCCTGTTCTTCACGATTCTCCTTTGTATGGACTGATGAAGCCACTGTGTGGCGAAACGTTTCCTCAATAAAGATACCCAAGTGTTGCATATGTGTCTAATTTACAGACCCAGATTCATCAAGAACTACAAGAAGCCCCTGTCGCATGCCTTCAGCATTCTACGGAGAGGGAGCATGGACACAGGGGTCATCCCACACACACTAAAAACAACAGACATAGCCCCACTCTATAAAGGTGGCAGTAAAGCAATTGCAAAGAACTACAGACCAATATAACTAACATCCTATATCATAAAAATCTTTGAAAGGGTTCTAAGAAGCAAGATTGCCAATCACCTAGATACCCATCAGTTACACAACCCAGGGCAACACGGGTTTAGAGCAGGTCACTCCTGCCTATCTCAGCTACTGGATCACTATGACAAGGTACTGGACGCTGTAGAGGATAAACAAAATACAGATGTATACACAGACTTCACAAATGTTTTCGACAAGTGTGACCATGGAGTAATAGCGCACAAAATGCGTGATAAAGGAACAACAGGAAAAGTTGTTAGATGGATCTATAAATTCCTGACAAATAGAACACAAAGAGTAATAGTAAACAGAGTAAAGTCTGAGGCAGCTACGGTGAAAATCTATTCCACAAGGCACAGTACTCGCTCCCACTCTATTCCTCATCCTCATATCTGACATAGACAGAGATGTAAGCCATAGCCCCGTGTCTTCCTTTGCGGATGACACCCGGATTACCATGACAGTAACATCCATCGAAGACACCGTAAGACTCCAAGCAGACATAACCCAAATCTTCAAATGGGCCACTCAAAACAATGTGAAGTTCAATGAAGAGAAATTTCAACTACTCAGATATGGAAAACTTGAAGAAATTAAAACTGTATCAGGGTATACGACAAATTCTAACCATACAATAGAGTGAAAAAATAATGTGAAGGACCTGGGAGTGATAATGTTAAAGGATCTCGCCTTCGAAGACCACACTAATGTATCTACCGCATCTGCTAGGAAAATGATGGGATGGATAACGAGAACCTTCAAAACTAGGGACACCAAGCCCATGACGATTCTCTTCAAATCGATTGTTCTCTCTAGGCTGGAATACTGCTGTACACTAAGGGAAAATTGCTGACCTGGAGAGTGTACAAAGAACTTTCACGGCACACATAAGTACGATAAGGCACCTAAATTACTGGGAACGGTTGAAGGCCCTTGATCTGTATTCCCTGGAACGCAGGTGAGAGATACATGATAATATACACTTGGAAAATCCAAGAGGGATTAGTACCAAACTTGCACACGAAAATCACTCCCTATGAAAGCAAAAGACTCGACAGGAGATGCAACATTCCACAAGTGAAAAGCAGGGATGCCACGAGAACACTGAGAGACATAAGAACATAGAAAGGAAGAACACTGCAGCAGTCCTGTTGGCCCATACTAGGCAGGTCCTTCACAATCCATCCCACTAACAGAATATTTGCTCAACCCAATATTCATTGCTACCCAAGAAATAAGCTTTGATAACACAATAAGTGTCCAGGGCCCAAGATTGTTCAACTAACATAAGAACATAAGACCTGACCTGTACTTAGCTCTGTGAAGACGTGTCTTGTGTGCTCTTTGTGAATCTGAACAAGATGTCCTCTCTTGAGCAACTCTACCAGCAGCTGAAGGAAGAACTGAGGGTAGCTAAGCTTGAGATACAGCGACTGACTGAGGAAAACAAGAGGATTCGTAGTAATCTTCCTGATGAGAATCCTCAAGCTAAGAAAGGAACCTGGACAGTGGCTGGAATGCATGGGACAAAGTTAAGGATCAAGAGGACGGATGGAGAAGTAGAATCAACGAAGATCCAGGAAACTGTTGTGGAAACATCGAACCGATTCTCTGTGTTACCCGATGAATGTGAGTCGACTACTGGGAACATCACGATGAACGACACAAAGGAAGGTAAGAACATTGTTCTTGTTGGGGATAGGCAGATTAGGTACATGGATAGAGCCTTCTGCTTGAAAGATAGAAGTAGGAGACAGAGGGTTTGCTTTCCTGGGGCTGGGATGGAGGATATTGTTAGCCGTCTGGACGACATCATGAGAGGTAATGGGAGAAATCCTATTATCTGTCTCAGTGCTGGAGGCAACGATGTTGGCAGACGTAGGAGTGAGGTGGAAATAAATGGTATAAAATACCGACACAATGGAAAATAAACACATAAGCAGTATAATGTATCCTTTATTGACACGTTTCGCCACGCAGTGGCTTTATCGAGTCACAGACAGATCTGTCGTGACTCGATAAGCCACTGCGTGGGCAAACGTTGTCAATAAAGGATCACTTATACTGCTTATGTGTTTATTTTTCCGTAGGAGTGAGGTCCTGACTAGCAGGTATAGGTCAGCAATATACATAATTAGGAAGAAGGGTGGGAACCCTGTCATATGTGGTATTTTGCCAAGGAGAGGAGTTGGAAATGAATGGTTGTCCAGGGCAATTGGTGTTAATTGCTGGCTGGACAAATACTGTAAGGAAAATGCAGTAACATTCATTGACAACTGGGACCTCTTCTAAGGCAGAAATGACATGTATGCCAGGGATGGGGTTCACTTATCCAGGTCTGGGGTGGGGGCACTGGCAACTGCAGTGGAGGGAGCTGTTAGGGCATTAAATTAGGAAAAGTTAGTGGTATGGGTTATGTGGGAAAAACAGTGAAGTCCAAGTGTAGTAATATTATGAGTTCTAGGAGAACTAGTAATAGGCAGAATAAGGTGGATAGTGGAAAGCCAGTGGCACTAGATGACAAGGACAGTAATAGGTATAGTGGAAAAACAGAAATGAGCAAGAAGGGTAAAGAGAAAGGAGGGTCTTTAAATATATATTATAGTAATTGTCGTAGTGCTAGGAATAAGATGGACGAGTTGAGATTAGTTGCTAGTGCAGGTAACATTGATGTATTTGCCATAACTGAGACATGGTTTAATTCGAAAAATCGGGACATGCCTGCTGAATGTCACATTCAGGGTTTTAAATTGTTCCAAGTAGACATAAGAACATAAGAAAGGAGGAACACTGCAGCAGGCCTGTTGGCCCATACTAGGCCGGTCCTTCACATTCCATCCCACTAACAGAATATTTATTCAACCTAATTTTCAATGCTACCCAAGAAATAAGCTTTGATAATTTTATTTACTCATGTGCAATTCCCACTCAAATCCAACCCCTTTCACTCATGAATTTATCCAACCTAAATTTAAAACTACCCAAGGTCCTTGCTTCAATAAATCTACTAGGCAGACTGTTCCACTCATCAACTACTCTATTTCCAAACCAATACTTTCCTATATCTTTTCTAAATCTAAACTTATCTAACTTGAATCCATTATTGCGGGTTCTCTCTGGAGAGATACCCTCAAGACCTTATTTATATCCCCTTTGTTAATACCCATTTTCCACTTGTATACCTCGATCATGTCTCCCTCATTCTACGTCTTACAAGTGAATGTAATTTAAGGGTCTTCAATCTTTCTTCGTAAGGAAGATTTCTAATGCTATGTATTAATTTAGTCATTCTACGCTGAATGTTTTCTAACGAATTTATGTCCATTCTGTAATATGGAGACCAGAACTGAGCTGCGTAATCTAGGTGAGGCCTTACTAATGATGTATAAAGCTGTAATATAACCTCTGGACTTCTGTTGCTAACACTTCTTGATATAAATCCCAGTAATCTATTTGCCTTATTACGTACGCTTAGGCATTGCTGTCTTGGTTTAAGGTTGCTGCTTACCATCACCCCCAAGTCCTTCTCGCAATCTGTATGGCTAAGTTCTACGTTATTTAACTTATAAGTGCTTGGGTTATGGACACTCCCGAGCTTCAGAACCTTGCATTTATCTACATTGAACTGCATCTGCCACTTTTCTGACCACGAATTAAGTTTGTCTAAATCTTCCTGAAGTTCTATGACATATATGTTTGAATCAATTATCCTACCTATCTTCGTGTCGTCGGCGAATTTGCTCATATCACTAGTAATTCCCTCATCAAGGTCATTGATATATATTATAAATAACAATGGGCCTAAGACTGATCCCTGTGGAACACCACTTGTTACAAGTCCCCATTCGGATTTAACCCCATTTATGCACACTCTCTGCTTCCTATTGGTGAGCCATGACTCGATCCATGACAGCACTTTTCCCCAATGCCATGAGCTGCCACTTTCTTTAACAGTCTCTGGTGCGGTACTCTATCAAAAGCCTTACTAAAGTCTAAATAAACAATATCGAATTCTTTATCGTGATCAACAGCCTCAAAAGCTTTACTGAAGAAGGTTAATAAATTAGATAGGCAGGAACGGCCCTCGTGAATCCATGCTAGGTATCATTAATCAAATTATGGTTATCTAGATGGCTTCTAATAATATCAGCTATAATTGACTCTAGTAATTTGCCTACAATTGAGTTCAGGCTTATTAGGCGGTAGTTTGACGGTAGTGACTTGTCCCCTGCTTTAAAAATAGGAATTACATTAGCCATCTTCCACATATCAGACACTACACCTGTTTGAAGAGATAAATTAAAAATGTTAGATATTGGTTCACAGAGTTCCATTTTGCATTCCTTAAGAACCCTTGCAAAAAGCTCATCAGGACCCGGCGATTTATTTTGTTTCAGTCGGTCCAGCTGTTTCATAATCATTTCGCTAGTGACTGTGATATTACATAATTTATCTTCTTCTGGGGGTGGGGTGGCACTCTATGTCCGTGATCATTTAAATTGTCGCATAAAAACGGATATAAAGTCGTAAATAATACAGAGTCTGTCTGGATAGAATTTTCAGAGAGGTGTGAAAAATTTATTTTAAGCGTGATATATCGTCCTCCAAACTTAGATAGGGAACAAGGGAGACTACTCTGGGAGGAAATTGTTAAGGCCACAAGGCACGATAACGTAGTAATTCTAGGGGACTTTAACTTTAGTCAGATTGATTGGAATTTCTTGACAAGGAATTTAGAATCTAACGACTTTTTACAAGTAGTTCAGGATTGTTTTTTGAATCAGTTTGTGACAGAACCTACAAGGGAAAATAACCTACTTGACTTGGTTCTGGCAAACAAGGAATCCCTTGTTAATAATTTAGAAATTACAGAGGAACTCGGCACAAGCGACCACAAGTCAATTACCTTCAGCAATGAATGGTTGTATGATAGTAGGGAAATTCAGTAATGGTCCCAGACTTTCGCTTAGCAGATTACAATGTGCTAAGGGAATACTTATCATCTGTGGACTGGGGTAACGAAGAGAGCTATCAGTATGACAGCTTTCTTAACACTATACAGGCTGCCCAAAGAACCTTTATCATGTATAAAGAAATTAGATCAAGTAGAAATGCCCAAAATGGATGAATAATAGGCTCAAATATCTTTTAGGGCAGAAGAAAGGAATTTATAGGTGCATAAAAAGAGGTGAGGGTCATCTTATAAATCAGTATACTGACATTAAGAGGGACGTTAAAAAGGGGATAAGAAAACCTAAACGGGACTATGAAATTAAAGTTGCTAGGGATTCAAAGACTAACCCCAAAAGTTTTTTCCAGGTTTATAGAACAAAAGTTAGAGATAAGATAGGTCCCCTTAAAAATAACTCTGGACATCTTACTGACAAGGATAATGATATGTGCTCTATTTTTAATAATTATTTTCTCTCGGTTTTCACACAGGAAGACACTAATAATATCCCAGTAATTAATTGTTATAGTGGCCCTGAAGAAGATAAATTATGTAATATCACAGTCACTAGCGAAATGGTTATGAAACAAGTAGACCGACTGAAACAAAATAAATCGCCGGGTCCTGATGAGCTTTTTGCAAGGGTTCTTAAGGAAAGCAAATTAGAACTCTGTGAACCAATAACTAATATTTTTAATTTATCTCTTCAAACAGGTGTAGTGTCTGATATGTGGAAGATGGCTAATGTAATTCCTATTTTTAAAGCAGGGGACAAGTCACTACCATCAAATTACCGCCAAAAAAGCCTGACCTCAATTGTTGGCAAATTACTAGAGTCAATTATAGCTGATATTATTAGAAGCCATCTAGATAACCATAATTTGATTAATGATACTCAGCATGGATTCACGAGGGGCCGTTCCTGCCTATCTAATTTATTAACCTTCAGTAAAGCTTTTGAGGCTGTTGATCACGATACAGAATTCGATGTTGCTTATTTAGACTTTAGTAAGGCTTTTAATAGAGTACCGCACCAGAGACTGTTAAAGAAAGTGGCAGCTCATGGCATTGGGGGAAAAGTGCTGTCATGGATCGAGTCATGGCTCACCAATAGGAAGCAGAGAGTGTAACAAGTGGTGTTCCAAAGGGATCAGTCTTAGGCCCGTTGTTATTTATCAATGACCTTGACGAGGGAATTACTAGTGATATGAGCAAATTCGCCGACGACACGAAGATAGGTAGGATAATTGATTCAAACATAGATGTCATGGAACTACAGGAAGATTTAGACAAACTTAATTCGTGGTTAGAAAAGTGGCAGATGCAGTTCAATGTAGATAAATGCAAGGTTCTGAAGCTCGGGAGTGTCCATAACCCAAGCACTTATAAGTTAAATAACGTAGAACTTAGCCATACAGATTGCGAAAAGGACTTGGGGGTGATGGTAAGCAGCAACCTTAAACCAAGACAGCAATGCCTAAGTGTACGTAATAAAGCAAACAGATTACAGGGATTTATATCAAGAAGTGTAAGCAACAGAAGTCCAGAGGTTATATTACAGCTTTATACATCCTTAGTTAGGCCTCACCTAGATTACGCAGCTCAGTTCTGGTCTCCATATTACAGAATGGACATAAATTCGTTAGAAAACATTCAGCGTAGAATGACTAAATTAATACATAGCATTAGAAATCTTCCGTATGAAGAAAGATTGAAGACCCTTAAATTACATTCACTTGTAAGACGTAGAATGAGGGGAGACATGATCGAGGTATACAAGTGGAAAATGGGTATTAACAAAGGGGATATAAATAAGGTCTTGAGGATATCTCTCCAAGAGAGAACCCGCAATAATGGATTCAAGTTAGATAAGTTTAGATTTAGAAAGGATATAGGAAAGTATTGGTTTGGAAATAGGGTAGTTGATGAGTGGAACAGTCTGCCTAGTAGGGTTATTGAAGCTAGGACCTTGGGTAGTTTCAAATTTAGGTTGGATAAATTCATGAGTGAGAGAGGTTGGATTTGAGTGGGACTTGCACATGAGTAAATAAAATTATCAAAGCTTATTTCTTGGGTAGCATTAAAAATTGGATTGAGCAAATATTCTGTTAGTGGGATGGATTGTGAAGGACCTGCCTAGTATGGGCCAACAGGCCTGCTGCAGTGTTCCTCCTTTATGTTTTTAAGTGTCCGGGGCCCAAGATTGTTCAACTGCCTCCCAGCATTCACAAGGGAGATTACCAATAGACCACTGGCTGTCTTCAAGAAGGCACTGGACAGGCACTTAAAGTCAGTACCTGACCAACTGGGCTGTTGTTCGTACTTCAGTTTGCGTGCAACCAGCAGTAACAGCCTAGTTGATCAGACCCTGATCCACCACGAGGCCTGGTCTCAGACCGAACCGCGGGGGAGTTGACCCCTGAAACCCTCTCCAGGTAAACATAAGAACATAAGAACATAAGAAAGGAGGAACACTGCAGCAGGCCTGTTGGCCCATTCTAGGCAGGTCCTTCACATTCCATCCCACTAACAGAATATTTGTTCAACCTAATTTTCAATGCTACCCAAGAAATAAGCTTTGATAATTTTATTTACTCATGTGCAATTCCCACTCAAATCCAACCCCTTTCACTCATGAATTTATCCAACCTAAATTTAAAACTACCCAAGGTCCTTGCTTCAATAACCCTACTAGGCAGACTGTTCCACTCATCAACTACCCTATTTCCAAACCAATACTTTCCTATATCCTTTCTAAATCTAAACTTATTAACTTGAATCCATTATTGGGGTTCTCTCTTGAGAGATACCCTCAAGACCTTATTTATATCCCCTTGTTAATACCCATTTTCCACTTGTATACCTCGATCATGTCTTCCTCATTCTACGTCTTACAAGTGAATGTAATTTAAGGGTCTTCAATCTTTCTTCGTAAGGAAGATTTCTAATGCTATGTATTAATTTAGTCATTCTACGCTGAATGTTTTCTAACGAATTTATGTCCATTCTGTAATATGGAGACCAGAACTGAGCTGCGTAATCTAGGTGAGGCCTTACTAATGATGTATAAAGCTGTAATATAACCTCTGGACTTCTGTTGCTAACACTTCTTGATATAAATCCCAGTAATCTATTTGCCTTATTACGTACGCTTAGGCATTGCTGTCTTGGTTTAAGGTTGCTGCTTACCATCACCCCCAAGTCCTTCTCGCAATCTGTATGGCTAAGTTCTACGTTATTTAACTTATAAGTGCTTGGGTTATGGACACTCCCGAGCTTTAGAACTTTGCATTTATCTACATTGAACTGCATCTGCCATTTTTCTGACCAGGAATTGAGTTTGTCTAAATCCTCCTGAAGTTCCGTGACATCTACGTCTGAATCGATTATCCTACCTATCTTCGTGTCATCAGCGAATTTGCTCATATCACTAGTAATTCCCTTGTCAAGGTCATTTATATATATTATAAACAACAACGGGCCCAAAACCGATCCCTGTGGAACGCCACTTGTTACAGATCCCCACTCAGATTTAACCCCATTAATGCACACCCTCTGCTTCCTATTGGTGAGCCATGACTCGATCCATGAAAACACTTTTCCTCCAATGCCGTGAGCAGCCACTTTCTTTAACAGTCTCTGATGTGGTACTCTATCAAAAGCCTTACTAAAATCAAATAAACAATATCGAATTCTTTATCATGATCAACTGCCTCAAAAGCCTTACTGAAAAAAGTTAATAAATTAGTTAGGCAGGAACGGCCCCTGGTGAATCCATGTTGAGTATCATTAATCAAATTATGCCTATCGAGATGGCTTCTTATGTTATCAGCTATAATCGACTCTAATAATTTGCCTACAATTGAAGTTAGACTTATTGTGCGGTAATTTGATGGTAACGACTTGTCCCCTGCTTTAAAAATAGGAATTACATTAGCCATCTTCCACGTATCAGACACTACACCTGTTTGAAGAGATAGGTTAAAAATGTTAGTTAAGGGTTCACAGAGTTCAATTTTGCATTCCTTAAGAACCCTTGAAAATAGCTCATCAGGGCCTGGCGATTTATTTTGCTTCAAACGGTCTATCTGTTTGATAACCATTTCGCTAGTGACTGTGATACTACATAATTTATCTTCTTCAGGCCCACTAAAATACCTAATTCTTGGGATAATAAGAACATAAGAATGGAGGAACACTGCAGAAGGCCTACTGGCCCATACAAGGCAGGTCCTTATCAAAACCACCACTACCTAAGAATTTACTCCTGTACTCACGACACTAATCAAACCCAGCCCCTCCCACTCATATATTTGTCCAATCTCTTTTTAAAGCCACCCAAGGTCCTAGCCTCTATCACCCTACTCGGAAGATTGTTCCACGCATCTACAACTCTGTTCGAAAACCAGTACTTGCCTATGTCCTTTCTAAATCTAAATTTATCCAATTTAAATCCGTTATTTCTGGTTCTTACTTGGTTCGATATCCTCAGTATTTTATTAATATCTCCTTTGTTTATGCCCATCATCCACTTGTACACCTCGATGATATCTCCCCTCATTCTACGTCTCTCCAGAGAGTGGAGATTCAATGCTCTAAGTCTATCTTCATACGGGAGATTTCTTATACTGTAAATCATTTTAGTCATTCTTCTTTGTATGTTCTCCAATGAATCTATATCCATCCTGTAGTAAGGAGACCAAAACTGAGCTGCATAATCCAAATGAGGTCTCACTAGTGATGTATAGAGCTGTAAAATAACTTTTGGACTTCTGTTGCTTATACTTCTTGAAATAAATCCTAGTAATCTGTTAGCCTTATTGCGCACACTTAGGCACTGTTGTCTTGGCTTTAGATTTCTGCTTACCATGACTCCCAAGTCTTTTCACATTCTGTATGATCAAGCTCAACTTCACCTAGTTTATAAATTCGAGGGGTATTTTCATTACCAACGACTAGCACCTTACACTTATCCACATTGAACTTCATCTGCCACTTTTCAGACCAAGACATTAATTTATCCAAATCCTCCTGGAGTTCATTGGTATCCTCCTCAGAATGAATTATACGGCCTATTTTTGTATCATCAGCAAATTTACTCATGTCACTTGCAATTCCTTCATCAAGGTCATTTATGTAAATTATGAACAACAATGGGCCCAAAACTGATCCTTGTGGAACGCCACTGGTGACAAATCCCCATTCAGATTTGACCCCATTAATGGAAACTCTCTGCTTTCTATTGGTAAGCCATGCCTCTATCCATGCTAGAACTTTACCTCCTATACCATGAGCTGCCACCTTTCTTAAGAGTCTCTTATGAGGTACTCTATCGAAGGCCTTACTGAAATCCAAGTAAACTATATCATATTCTTTATCACTGTCTACTGCCTCAAATGTTTTATTGAAAAACGTCAGTAAATTTGTCAGGCAGGAACGACCTCTCGTAAACCCATGCTGAGATTCATTAATCAAATTATGTTCTTCAAGGTGACTTCTGATAATATCAGTGTCTTCCTGAGTGAAAACCGAGAGAAAATAATTATTAAAAATAGAGCACATTTCATTCTCTTTGTCAGTAAGATACTTACCTATCTAGGTAAGTCATCCTATATTTCTCCATTCTTTCTAAATGACCAAACCACCTGAACAACCCCTCTTCAGCCCTCTGAATAATACTTTGAGTAACTCCACACCTCTTAATTTCCACACTACGAATTCTCTGCATAATATTTACACCACACATTGCCCTTAGACAGGACATCTCCACTGCCTCCAGCCACCTCCTCGCTGCAACATTTACAACCCAAACTTCACACCCTTCTTTGCCTCCATGGATAACGTTCCTTGTCTGCACAAATACCTCAGTCCACCACTCATGGGAAAATGTTAACATTAATAAATATAAATGGAATATAGTTGTTTTTTTCCATATCTTCTTTTCACAACTTTATTATCAAATCTGTGACTCGCCTCAGAAACCCTGAAACCTTATGAACACCACATTAATGTGACTCAGGCAATCCAATGGAGCACGTCAAGACACATCTTGACTCTGGCTAAACTGAAAATACACTAAATTTATCTAAAATTATATTTCCATATTGTCCACGACTAAGGGACTGAACACTTCTCAACGAATGTTAAAATGCTCATCTGGGTTAAGGGAATGATCAACTGACATAGAAAGAATGTTATAGTAGTGATGAAGGTTAAGGGAATGATCAACTGACATAGAAAGAATGTTATAGTAGTGATGAAGGTTAAGGGACTGATCAACTGACATAGAAAGAATGTTATAGTAGTGATGAAGGTTAAGGGAATGATCAACTGACATAGAAAGAATGTTATAGTAGTGATGAAGGTTAAGGGAATGAATATCAAAAATATATCTGGACTAGCAAGCGCCACCCATGTTGATGTGTCTACTGCTGCCTCATTACTTCCGTCTCACTAGTACAACTATGTCTTATCATGTCTCTATATTTAATTGATAAAGAACCTTGAAGCGAAAAGTCTCTCTTTAATAAAGCTTCCCAGATGTTACATATATGTCACATTACAAAGAATGTTCGATGGTGTTATGAATCGGTATAAAGTACGTTGAAATTAAAATATTTCTAATATAACATATTTGTCTTGATATCATCCCCAAATATTGAGATCAAAACTGCTAAATTTTCAGAGGTTGATGAAGGTATCTCACCTTGAGCGAGAACTGATAAATGGGATTGATCTTGTGGAGGTCGTTGAGGATGAAGTAGAGTAGAGAGGCTCTGGCGGCTGCTGGGCGGTACAGCTCCCGGGCCTCGTCGATCTGGGCGCTGGTGATCTTTGCCTCAGCGACCTGTTCTCCCACGTTTGTAATTAATAGGAATTAAACACCAGAAAGTAGAGCAAAGATCAGTAAAATGTGATTTTCTGTAGAATAAACTACTAAGAGAATCAATGTTTCTTTAATTACTAAGGCGTCACTTTTACTAATAAAGGCTTCTGACTTATGGAACAGTTATCACATTATTGCAAACCAATCACAAAACAGGTGGGGCTCTAACCCTTGGACAACGAGTTCTAAAAACTGATTATTTTTTACCTACATGAAGAGCCTGACCACTTAAGAACATAAGAACATAAGAAAGGAGGAACACTGCAGCAGGCCTGTTGGCCCATACTAGGCAAGTCCTTCACAATCCGTCCCACTAACAGAATATTTGCTCAACCCAATTTTCAATGCTACCCAAGAAATAAGCTTTGACAATTCTACCCACTCATGCGCGAATCCCACTCAAATCCAACCCCTCTCACTCATGAATTTATCCAACCTAAATTTGAAACTACCCAAGGTCCTAGCTTCAATAACCCTACTAGGCAGACTGTTCCACTCATCAACTACCCTATTTCCAAACCAATACTTTCCTATATCCTTTCTAAATCTAAACTTATCTAACTTGAATCCATTATTGCGGGTTCTCTCTTGGAGAGATATCCTCAAGACCTTATTTATATCCCCTTTGTTAATACCCATTTTCCACTTGTATACCTCGATCATGTCTCCCTCATTCTACGTCTTACAAGTGAATGTAATTTTAGGGTCTTCAATCTTTCTTCGTAAGGAAGATTTCTAATGCTATGTATTAATTTAGTCATTCTACGCTGAATGTTTTCTAACGAATTTATGTCCATTCTGTAATATGGAGACCAGAACTGAGCTGCGTAATCTAGGTGAGGCCTTACTAATGATGTATAAAGCTGTAATATAACCTCTGGACTTCTGTTGCTAACACTTCTTGATATAAATCCCAGTAATCTATTTGCCTTATTACGTACGCTTAGGCATTGCTGTCTTGGTTTAAGGTTGCTGCTTACCATCACCCCCAAGTCCTTCTCGCAATCTGTATGGCTAAGTTCTACGTTATTTAACTTATAAGTGCTTGGGTTATGGACACTCCGAGCTTCAGAACCTTGCATTTATCTACATTGAACTGCATCTGCCACTTTTCTGACCACGAATTAAGTTTGTCTAAATCTTCCTGAAGTTCTATGACATATATGTTTGAATCAATTATCCTACCTATCTTCGTGTCGTCGGCGAATTTGCTCATATCACTAGTAATTCCCTCATCAAGGTCATTGATATATATTATAAATAACAATGGGCCTAAGACTGATCCCTGTGGAACACCACTTGTTACAAGTCCCCATTCGGATTTAACCCCATTTATGCACACTCTCTGCTTCCTATTGGTGAGCCATGACTCGATCCATGACAGCACTTTTCCCCCAATGCCATGAGCTGCCACTTTCTTTAACAGTCTCTGGTGCGGTACTCTATCAAAAGCCTTACTAAAGTCTAAATATACAATATCGAATTCTTTATCGTGATCAACAGCCTCAAAAGCTTTACTGAAGAAGGTTAATAAATTAGATAGGCAGGAACGGCCCCTCGTGAATCCATGCTGGGTATCATTAATCAAATTATGGTTATCTAGATGGCTTCTAATAATATCAGCTATAATTGACTCTAGTAATTTGCCTACAATTGAGGTCAGGCTTATTGGGCGGTAGTTTGACGGTAGTGACTTGTCCCCTGCTTTAAAAATAGGTCAGTGCTAGTAAATTATCGCATTTTAGTAAATTTCTAAACACTTTAGTCGGCTTTTCATGTAAGACAGTTGCTTTTGTGCCCTAGAAAATATTTTCTTTTTCACTTACGTATTGCAGAAATAAATCTCTTCCTTCATGTTAAACTCTGAACAAACTGTTCCCTGAATTTCACCCTCACGTAAATATTAGAATAATCTCTAGACTATAAAATCTTATATATAATACAAATGCTTAAAAGTAAAAGAATATATATTTGCTTACAAATATACGTGGAACGCTGTAACCCTTCATATATTGCTAAGACGAACGGGCATTTATTTAATTGATTTCGAGAATATAAAAATATCATGTCAAAAGTAACTTGTGTTAAACCACAGTTTAGCGCAATTAAAGAACTCTCCCACACATATGACCCCCCAATACTTGACCACATCATCTCCTTTACGACTCATGGTGTGACAGTGAGCCTCTTGCCTGTGCCACAAGCATTGTATAGAGTGTAATGTATTTATATTTGATGTAAGTTG
>WNWK01012921.1:22500-57503 GCA_009830355.1 Cherax destructor
GTAGTATTGATCAATAACAACACTGTGACTAGCCAAGGACTCGAACCCATGCTGCTTTAGTCCACCACATAGTGAGCGAAAACACATTAAGCTCTTAGCTACAGGACCACACAATCCAACAAGAATGACGCAGCATGGGTTCGAGTCCTTGGATAGTCGCAGTGTTGTTATTGATCAATATCACTCGTTCGTGGTTACAGTAATATATATATATATATATATATATATATATATATATATATATATATATATATACAGTATCATCACTCACTCCATCACTGTCTTGCCAGAGGCGTGCTTACACTACAGCTACAAAACTGCAACATTAACACCCCTCCTTCAGAGTGCCGGCACTGTACTTCCCATCTCAAGGAATCAAGTCCGGCCTGCCGGTTTCCCTTACACCCTTCACAAATGCTACCTTGCTTACACTCCAACAGCACGTCAAGTCCTAAAAATCATTTGTCTCCATTCTCTCCTATCTAACACGCTCACGCACTCTTGCTGGAAGTCCAAGCCCCTCGCACACAAAACATCCTTTACCCCCTCCCTCCAACCTTTTCTAGGCCGACCCCTACCCCTACCCCTACTTCCCTCCACTACAGATTTATACACTCACGAAGTCATCCTATTTTGTTCCATCCTCTCTACATGTCCAAACCATCTCAATAACCCCTCCTCAGCCCTCTGGATTATAGCTTTGGTAATCCCACACCTCCTCCTAATCTCCAAACTACGGATTCTCTGCATTATATCCACACCACACATTGCCCTCAGACATGACATCTCCACTGCCTCCAGCCTTCTCCTTGTTGCAGCATTCACAATCCATGTCTCACACCCATACAAGAGTGTTGGTATAATTATACTCTCATACATTCCCCTCTTTGCTTTCATGGATAAAGTTCTGTCTCCACAAGCTCCTCAGTGCACCACTCACCTTTTTCCCATCGTTAATTCTATGATTCACCTCATCCTTCATATACCCATCTGCTGACACATCCACTCCCAAATATCTGAACACATTCACCTCCTCCATACTCTCTTCCTCCAATCTGATATCCAATCTTCTGTTATCTATTTTTTTTGTTATCCTTATCACCTTACTCTTTCCTAAATTCACTTTTAATTTCCTTTTTTTTACATACCCTACCAAACTCGTCTACCAACCTCTGCAACTTCTCTTCAGAATCCCCCAAAAGCACAGTGTCATCAGCAAAGAGCAACTGTGACAACTTCCACTTTGTGTTAGATTCTTTATTTTTTAACCCCACACCTCTTGCCAACACCCGAGCATTCATTTCTCTTACAACTCCATTTATAAATATATTGAACAACCACGGTGACATCACACATCCCTGTCTAAGGCCTACTTTTACTAGGAAATAATCTCCCTCTCGCCTACATACTCTAACCTGAGCTTCACTATCCTCGTAAAAACTTTTCACCGCTTTCAATAGCCTACCTTCTATTCCATACATCTGCAACATCTGCCACATTGCTCCCCTATCCACCCTATCATATGCCTTTTCTAAATCCATAAATGCCACAAACACCTCTTTACCCTTATCTAAATATTGTTCGCCTATATGTTTCACTGCAAACACTTGGTCTACACACCCCCTACCCTTCCTAAAGCCTCCTTGTTCATCTGCTATCCTGCTCTCCGTCTTACTCTTAATTCTTTCAATAATACCTCTACCATACTCGTCTCCAGGTGTACTCAACAGACTTATTCCCCTATAATTTTTACACTCTCATTTGTCCCCTTTGCCTTTATACAAAGGAACAATACACGCTCTCTACCAATCCCTAGGTACCTTACCCTCTTCCATACATTTATTAAATAATAGCACCAACCACTCCAAAACTATATCCCCACCTGCTTTTAACATTTCTACCTTTATCCCATCAATCCCAGCTGCCTTACCCCCTTTCATTCTACCCACTGCCTCATGAACTTCCCCCACACTCACAACTGGTTCTCCCTCACTCCTATAAGATGTTATTCCACGAAATCACAGCTTCCCTGTCTTCATCAACATTTAACAATTCTTCAAAATATTCCCTCCATCTTCCCGATACCTCTAACTCTCCATTTAATAACTCTCTTCTCCTGTTTTTAACTGACAAATACATTCTTTCCCTAGGCTTTCTCAACTTATATATGTATGTATGTATATATAAATATATATATATATATATATATATATATATATATATATATATATATATATATATATATATATTATTATATATATGTATGTGTGTGTGTGTGTGTACTCACCTATATGTGGTTGCAGGGGTCGAGTCATAGCTCCTGGCCCCGCCTCTTCACTGGTCGATACTAATTCACTCTCTCCCTGCTCCTTAAGCTTTATCATACCTCTTCTTAAAGCTATGTATAGAACTTGCTTCCACTACTTCACTCTCCAGATTATTCCACTTATTGAAAACTCTAAGGCTAACGAAATACTTCCTAACATCTCTATGACTCATCTGGGTTTTCAGCTTCCAATTGTGGCCTCTTGTTCCTGTATCCCATCTCTGAAACATTCGAGCCCTGTCCACCTTGTCAATTCCTCTCAGTATTTTATACGTCGTTATCATGTCCCCCCTGTCCCTCCTGTCCTCTAGTGTCATCAGGTTGAGTTCCCTTAACCTCTCCTCATAAGACATACCTCTCAGTTCCGGGACTAAACGTGCTTCAAATTTTTGCCCTTTCTCCAATTTCGTGACGTGTTTGACTAGGTGAGGGTTCCATACTGGTGCTGCATACTCCAGTATAGGCCTGACGTACACGGTGTACAATGTCGTGAATGACTCCTTTCTCAGATGTCTAAAACGCTAATCTCAGGTTTGCCAATCGCCCATATGCTGCAGAAGTTATTTGAGTGACGTGTGCCTCAGGAGACATGTTCGTTGTAATGCTTACCCCAAGATCCTTTTCTTTAAGTGATGTTTGCAGCCTTTGATTCCCTAACCTGTATGCCGACTGCGGTATTCTGTTACCTTCCCCAATCTTCATAACCTTACACTTACTGGGGTTAAACTCCAGGAGCCATTTGTTGGACCAGACTTGTAGTCTGTCCAGATCCCCTTGTAATCTAAACTGATACTCGTCCGTGTGTGTGTGTGTGTGTGTGTGTGTGTGTGTGTGTGTGTGTATGTGTGTGAGTAGTTTTGTTTAAATGTGTACATGTTCACATATCTATGTATGTTTGAACTCTTGTGCATCTCTAAAAACTGAATATGTATATGTATGCATATGTATACCTCATGTGCATATGTATGCATATATCTGCATGTGCCTATATATCTATATGTATCATTTATTGTATGTATGTGTGTCTGCTTATTTATCCTTGCACATATGCGTGCATATGTGTGTCTGCTTATTTATATGTGTACATGTTCATATTTAGGTTGTGTATTAACAATTAAGGAAACCACTCGTCAACGCTGAGTTAACTTTTATATGAAGAATTTTGTCAGTGAATAGTGGATAAAAACTAGATAATAACTAATGGATACAAATGATCGTTCTCGGTTGTGCGTGATCCGTGGAAGGTATGCCTCAATACACGCTGTTGGAATAGTGCAGAGTGCTGCATGAACTGGTAATAGATTTAAATTTTGAAATTATGTGATAAGGAACTCATATTATTACTGTCCAACACAGCGTTTTTTTTAAATTAAATTAATATTAACAAGGTTTTTTTCGGTCGCTGTACCATCCGAGAAAGGTGACACCATGATGCATAATCCCGGCAGCCTGTACGTTAATACACGAGGAAGAAATAGTGCAGAGTGTGGCAGAAGTTTTCAATGCAGTTAAATATTCGTGCTGAGAATTTAAACCGAATCAGAAGAGATATTCACAAGTTATATTTAGTAGCCAATAAAGTTATCAAATTAGGACATATAGATGCAAATATTAATGAAACCTTCCACTAAGAAACTTCACCTTTGATGCCAAGCTTAGTAGGTAATCTAGTCTTATCTGAGAGAGACCGATATCCTAATATACACCAGCACATTAAGACTGAAGTCGTTCAGAATTTGCAATATCAAGTTATCATCCAGTCGCATCAAGCACTCAGATATATAAATATATACAAATTAAATATATATAAATTTCACGAGTTTCTTAGAAGAAAATCCACACTAACCAAAATCATTCCAAAGATTGACCAAAGTTTGAATCTTCGTAATTAAGTAAGGTTTAAGCTGTGGGTTAAAAAAAAAAAAAAACTTTTTTTTACAACTGTCTAGAGGGCACCACGTTACATGCACATAAAATTACATTATGCAGATTTAACCCAGGATAACCCAATAAGGGGTATAGTCTATAGTCTATAGTATATCTATAGTCGCTTCCGGAGGACACAACCCCCGCGGCCGGGTCGAAGACCAGGCCTCGTTCTCTAGGTATTTCACAGAAAGCAATGTGATTAATAAAACTGCCATTTTAAAACTTATACAATCTAAAATTAAGACAAAACTTCCTTTGAGGAAAACACATCAGCGTTAAAAGTTTAAAGCTGACCAGCAAAGGCATTGTCCAGGTACTAAGACAGAATCCAACAATATACTAGTGAGCACCTACACACAATAAACCCAATAAACGCTTCATCTATTAGAGATTCATTGAAAGGTGAAAGCGCTAAACCAATATGGTTATATAGCGTCTGTAGAATTAGAGGCATTCGGATACGATCCAAGGGAAGGATAATTTCAGTTCCTTAGATCAAGAGCCACTCACCAGCATCAAGGTAAAATAATGCAATACTATAAAATAATTTTATACTATTTCCAGATTAAAAGTGACAATATGACACCAACAGATTCTATTAACAACACCAGTCGTCAGAAATTCTGAAGACCATCTAAAGAGATTATCTACAGTAATCTCCTGAAAACCAATTTCAGGAACTGTCTGTAAAAACATGAGCAGAGGACACCACAACTGACAGCTGTTTCATGAGTCTTCTCTTAGTAATACTTGATCAGAGATGAAAATTTGAAGTCGATCGGATAAGATATTCTGAAGTTGTAAACAAAATTCTTGGAGGATGTTAATGGAGAGTAGGAGCGTCGTACCTAACAATATTAATGTTCAGACATTAACTTCTAGATGTTAGTGGAGAGTAAGAGTGTCGTACTTAACAATAGTAATGTTCAGACATTAACTTCTAGATGTTAGTGGAGAGTAAGAGCGTCGTACCTAACAATACTAATGTTCAGACATTAACTCCTAGATGTTAGTGGAGAGTAAGAGCGTCGTACCTAACAATACTAATGTTCAGACACTAACTTCTAGATGTTAGTGGAGAGTAAGAGCGTCGTACCTAACAATACTAATGTTCAGACATTAACTTCTAGATGTTAGTAGAGAGTAAAAGTGTCGTACCTAACAATACTAATGTTCAGACACTAACTTCTAGATGTTAGTGGAAAGTAAGAGTGTTGTACCTAACAATAATAATGTTCAGACATTAACTTCTAGATAAAGAAGGCATCTTCAACCTGAGACTTAGTAGAAATAATGAGCTGTTGGAGTAGGAGACGTCTGGTTGAATCCTCCCTTATACACAACTTTTCCTGTATGAATCTTAGCCCTGGCTTTGTCTCTGTAGATACTTTCCTCTCCCATTACATTGTTAAATGCTCCAAACTTCAGAACACCCGTGACTTAACCTGATTTCTTCCCCTTCTATCTCTTCCCCCTTCTCCTCTTTCTCCTTTCTCCTCTGGGTTTTCTTTCTTTTCTTGTGCCTTGTATTTGTTCTTTATTTTATTTTCATTTTTCCCCCACTGTGTTCTTGTTCTTACCCTTGCGGGCCGCCAGCTTCATTGCAGTGCTCCTTTCCTAGATTATGACTGACTCCACTACTACTACCACTACCACTATCACTACTACCTCCATTACCCCTCCACCACTTTATTGTGCCCTCCCCTGTCTGCCTGCCTATAAATACCCCTTCCACCTGTCCTTCGTGTTAGTGTGAATTTGTAAATGGTCCAAGTCGGACCGAAACGTCGTCGTAAGCTCCTCTCTTTTTATATAGTGTTGTAAGAGTGTTGTAACTAACAATATTAATGTTCAGACATTAACTTCTAGATGTTAGTGGATAGTAAGAGCGTCGTACCTAACAATATTAATGTTCAGACATTAACTTTTAGATGTTAGTGGAGAGAAAGAGTGTCGTACCTAACAATATTAATGTTCAGACATTAACTTTTAGATGTTAGTGGAGAGAAAGAGTGTCGACAAAATAAATGTTCAGACATTAACTTGATGTTAGTAAGAGGTCACTATATAATGTTCAGACATTAACTTTTAGATGTTAGTGGAGAGTAAGAGTGTCGTACCTAACAATATTAATGTTCAGACATTAACTTTTAGATGTTAGTGAGAGAAGAGTGTCGTACCTAACAATACTAATGTTCAGACATTAACTTTTAGATGTTAGTGGAGAGTAAGAGTGTCGTACCTAACAATACTAATGTTCAGACATTAACTTTTAGATGTTAGTGGAGAGTAAGAGTGTCGTACCTAACAATACTAATGTTCAGACATTAACTTTTAGATGTTAGTGGAGAGTAAGAGTGTCGTACCTAACAATACTAATGTTCAGACATTAACTTCTAGATGTTAGTGGAGAGTAAGAGTGTCGTACCTAACAATACTAATGTTCAGACATTAACTTCTAGATGTTAGTGGAGAGTAAGAGTGTCGTACCTAACAATACTAATGTTCAGACATTAACTTTTAGATGTTAGTGGAGAGTAAGAGTGTCGTACCTAACAATATTAATGTTCAGACATTAACTTTTAGATGTTAGTGGAGAGTAAGAGTGTCGTACCTAACAATATTAATGTTCAGACATTAACTTCTAGATGTTAGTGGAGAGTAAGAGTGTTGTACCTAACAATATTAATGTTCAGACATTAACTTCTAGATGTTAGTGGAGAGTAAGAGCGTCGTACCTAACAATATTAATGTTCAGACATTAACTTTTAGATGTTAGTGGAGAGAAAGAGTGTCGTACCTAACAATACTAATGTTCAGACATTAACTTTTAGATGTTAGTGGAGAGTAAGAGTGTCGTACCTAACAATACTAATGTTCAGACATTAACTTCTAGATGTTAGTGGAGAGTAGGAGTGTCGTACCTAACAATACTAATGTTCAGACATTAACTTCTAGATGTTAGTGAAGAGTAAGAGTGTCGTACCTAACAATACTAATGTTCAGACATTAACTTTTAGATGTTAGTGGAGAGTAAGAGTGTCGTACCTAACAATATTAATGTTCAGACATTAACTTTTAGATGTTAGTGGAGAGTAAGAGTGTCGTACCTAACAATATTAATGTTCAGACATTAACTTCTAGATGTTAGTGGAGAGTAAGAGCGTCGTACCTAACAATATTAATGTTCAGACATTAACTTCTAGATGTTAGTGGAGAGTAAGAGCGTCGTACCTAACAATATTAATGTTCAGACATTAACTTAGATGTTAGTGGAAGTAAAGCGTCGACTAACATATTAATGTAACATTAACTTAATGTTAGTGGAGAGTAAGAGTGTTGTACCTAACAATATTAATGTTCAGACATTAACTTCTGAAGTATTTCAGGCTTTATGTTCTGATGAATATTTAAAATGCAATATGAAAGCGAGTTTTGAATATTTCTCTACTTTCTTTTTTTCCACTTTTATTTACGTAAAATTCTCTACACTCCTGTGAGAACACATATTTGATTTTATAATTTTAAAGAAAGTCCAGTTTAATAAAAATAATGTATAAAATTGGCACGGAAAATCCTAAATTAAAAGAATAGTTCAAATTTAGAAAAGCCAAAGCGTAAGTGAAGCCGATCTGAAGAGATATCTTTAATTATTAAAGACCAAAATAGATAAAAAAAAATCCAATTTCAAATTAATAAAGCTCAAAGTGAAAGCCAGCTATCTTTTTATGGAAGCTATCACGACTGAATGTTTGAAGCCTATCAAAAAAGGCATTCTGCATTAACTTCTCTGAATCAACCAATTGTAAGTTTTTAACAGTTTCATTAAAAATTCAAATTTGCGTCAATACATTGCCAACTTACTGGATGTCTTTCTTCTTATGGAATACATCAGTGTTAATAATTTAGTGCCCATAAGACGAGGCATTCTTTAATGAATGGATATTAATATCACTATTAATTTAATAAAATGGGAAAATTGATTCATATGGAGCCTAATAATATAAACGTTGCATTATGGGAAACACAGAAGAGGCTTTCTCCAGTGATCAAAGAGATTAAAACAATTCCAAGTTTGTTGAAAATTTTCCCGGACACAAACTAAACTTAATGGAAACTATACTGGCCGTAAGATACATTAGCCATTAAATATTGAAGTCATTTACAAGAGGTAGGTGAAAAATAATTTTTACATGATTAAACAAGAAATAAAATTTGACATTATAATATTACACATAAAACCGGACAGATGCTCACCTCCACACTCGAGTTTCACTCTTTACTCTCCTTGAATTAGGAGGCGACTCTTTTCTTTAACTAACTGATGCTATACCGCAGAGCGTTTCGAAAATTATCAGAGCTATTCCTGGATGCTGTGAAAGTTCCTTCTACTATGGTCATAGGGCAACTGCACATGCCAATTACACCTAGAATTTTAGCTTAGTTACCGAACACCAGCTCGGAAAATTTGAAGCCGATCGGATGAGGCCATCTCGTATTATGATGGAAATAAGAAAGAAAAGTTGGAGGAAGAAAAGGGAGAAAATCCGGGAAGCAGTTTAAGATCCCTTATCAGGGATACCTAATAATTACCGTCCTCGCTTGATGAGGTTTTTGCCAATGAGCGGATCAAGAACTGGGTCAAGATTCTCTGGGAGGTTCTCGATCAAGACAGTGCTGCCCTTGGTGATGGCCACCTCCAGGTGGTCGATGCAAGTCTTCTGATCCAAACGCAACACCACCAACGCATCGCCGTATCGCGCCTTGATCCATTTGATGCCTTGCAGCTGAAAGGCAAATATATGATACAATATTGCTACAAGATAAATAAACAATACAGTGATGATTAAAGATTAAATAATGAAGATCGAAGATAAACACAATTCATTGAAGATGGAATATTAACATATATTACGCTGAATTGAGAACAGAAACACAATGCAGAGGAGCTAGAAAACAATCACAATACAGTGAAGATTGAAGACAGTCACTATATAGTGCAAATAAAAAACAATAATAATTAACAGAAGGCAAAAGCCTCCACATTGCAATGAAGACAGCAGATTAAAACAATACAGTAATGATTAAAGAGAATCATATTACATTGAAGACAAGCAAAGTAGTGAAAGACAGATGACAGACAGACAATACAGTAATTATACAAGATAATAACAGTACATTAACCCAAGTTAAGTTGCACTGAGAAACTGTCAAGGAATAAACGGAACACTGGACGGGTACTCGAACCGTGGTCCGTGGCCCATGTTATATTGATTCAACCATGGAGCTTACAATAAGATGACCTAACAACAATTAATTAAAGCTTCTGGTTCGCAGTTCGTGTCGCTGATATAATCAAATCACAGTTGTGCTGGTTGCAAAATCACCACATTTAATCTCCATAGCTGAATGGTTTCAACGTTGATCCTGGTATATATAACAACCACCCATCGAGTCCCCGACCATTATTCTGAATATTCACAATCAGTGTGCAGTTAAGATTGAGCACAGAACATTATAGTAAATACAGAAATCGATTACAAAATAGTAAAAACAGGACAGAAAATACAATACAAAGAAAAAAGAAGGAAAAGCCATATTGGGGTTATTGTCACCAGATGGAATATCCTTCCTATTTCACCTAGCGATTAAGGTACTGTAGATACTTATCAGAAATACTTATATGTGAAGCAAAAAAATAATGTTGCACTTTACCTGGGGATCGATGATGAGGGGCCAGCGGTCAGAGTTAGTGAGGATGATAGCATTCTCAGTGGACATTCTGTCAGAGGGAAGACCCTCGTTGTTCCAGCCGGCGATGGTAGCGTCGTCAGTGAGTAGCTTTATTGGGTCCAGGTTGTGGGTTATGGGGATCACCGGCTGTAGAGAAGGGTATTCACAGTTATTTGCTGGCTTCATGTGTGTAGTCACCTAGTAAAGCTCACCTAGTTATGCTTGGAGGTGTTCCTTCCGGCCTCCAGGGCTGAATAATCTTCACTCTTGAGTGTGTATAAAAGGTGCTTCCTCACACAAACTAGTCACACACTGAGAAGTACTCTTGTGGCGCAGTGCATCTTCTTCGTGGATGGGGAAGGAGGTCGAGGCAGGAGGTCGAGGCGAAACAAAACAATTGCTTCTTGTCATGGGTCTTAGTCATATAATAACTTGCCACATGGAACTATTGGAAATATTTTTAAGGCCTGCTGGATTACCGGGCCACCCTATACAAAGTAAGGATCACATCATGTGATCCTTACTTTGAAAATTTAGTAAGCTATCTACATTTTTAACTCACATATGTCATCATAACAACAGGTTTGATACTGTACTTATTTTTACATGTGTAGTTTGGTTGATGAAATAGTTACTATATATTTAAAGGTATGGGTGGATTATTTTTACACAGCTAATATAAACTATTTCAGCAACAACACTACAAACTAAACAAAAATTACGATGTTTAGCTTCTTCCTACTAAGAGCATTGAAAATTTGCCGTCCAAGACCGTTAATAAAATCATGAAAAAAAACTGGTTCATCTAGTCAAGTTTACTTAAGGCTGACAAAAACTTTCTCGACAAGACCCAACCTAAACAGATGGATCCAATCAAGATTAAGCAAGTAGTAATATATAGTAAAAGTATCCAAGAGAAAGCAAAAGTCATCACAGAAGACATTCTTTCATTATCTAACAAAACTGGAAATCGTTAAAAATGCTAAAAAGTTACAAAAGACACAATGAGAAAATCGAATTCCATGACACAACTTTAATTTCGTATGTTTGGCAAAACTGGTCATAATCTAGCAACACAAAATACGGAGCACAGACGATGTGAAAGGTACGGCCAAGACACAGGACATAAACTGGGAAAGAACTAGAGTGATATAAAAAATTTGGAACATTCGACAAAACTGAAAACTTTTGAAACAATGATGAAAGGTTTTATGCCTAACTCCATCTAGGAAAAATACATACTGGACATATCAGCTAAATTGGAAAAATTCATATCTCAGCACCAAATTTAATAAGATCGAGTGTTACTCCTCGTTACGAGCGTAATTGACTAAATGTTTACCACCTAACGTGTCACCTTAACTCTACATGATCTTGATCTAGTATTGAAGTTCTGAAACCTCCACTATCAAGCAACCCCAAGAATACACTTGTTCCTTGGCATATATTTTTGGACCAAACCTAAACCTAACTTAGAAACCTCACCAAGCCTAATTTAACCTAATGCATTTTTTCTAGCTAAATTCTGATATATATATATATATATATATATATATATATATATATATATATATATATATATATATATACAAATTGTTTTCTTCTACCACCCCCTATATTCGATATAGACTTTATTTAAAGACAAAATACGTTGTGTGTGTGTGTGTGAGAGAGAGAGAGAGAGAGAAGACAGAGAAGAGAGAGAGAGATCGCAGTCAGCAGGACTCGATACTGCTACCGAAACGGTCAAGATTCCCAGGCAGGGTTCTTATCCACTCAGCCATAAATGCCACATACGCTGGGCAGCCTGGGGGGCCACAAGCAAGAACTCATTTAAACTTCAGACTTTTCTAAAAAAAATTCTTATACATTTAATGATATATATTTTTTCATTTATGTTAATGTAAAAAATAATAATTTTGTATCAAAAGAACCTTAGAAAACTTACCTAACTTTATTATAACAAGCAAGAGAGAGAGAAAAAAAAAAGCAGAAGAGAGAAGAGAGAGAGAGAGAGAGAGAGAGAGAGAGAGAGAGAGAGAGAGAGAAGACAGAGACAGAGAGAAAAAGGGAGAGAGAAAAGAGAGAGAGCAGAGAAGAGAGAGAGAGAGAGAGAGAGAGAGACAGAGAGACGAGAGAGAAGACAGAGAGGAGAGAGAGAGAGAGAGGAGAGACAGACAGACAAGACAGAGACAGAAGAGAAGAGAGAGAGATAGAGAGAGAGAAGGAGAGAGAGAGAAAAGACAGAGAGAATAAGAGAACAGAGAGAGAGAGAGAGAGAGGAGAGAGAGAGAGAGAGAGAGAGAGCAGAGAGACAGAGAGAGAGAGAGAGAGAGAGAGAGAGACAGAGAGAGAGACAGAGAGAGAGAGAGAGATGATTGTAGTCAGCAGGATTCGAATTCCGAAACCACGTCAAGGGAGTCTGGCAAGGGTTCCCAAGTGACGCTCTTGACCAATCTGTGCAATAATTTCGCAAAAATCATCCTGAATCTACCGAAAAAGAAAATATGTTCCAATGTGTTTGTTATTATTAAATTATTGTAAACTTATATAAAATATATTTAGGTGGATTAGGCTAAATTAAATTGCGCTTGTTATAATAAGGTTAAGTAAGTTTCCTTAGGTTATTTTGGTACAAAATCATTAATTTTAAATAATATATAAATATAAAAAAATATATATTTAAATTTATAAGAGAAAATTTTAGAAAGGACTTAATTTTAAATGAGTTCACGGGAGGTGATAAAATGACATCGTTAAATCTAAGCCAAATTAAAAAATATATAACAATTATGTTTCCTTGTAACATGTTCAACCTAATTACGACTCCCAGGAAGCAGTTTATCATTGTTTCATCAAATGGTTAAAAAGGTCAATGTTTATAGAGAAGCAAGTCGTCACACTTCTAATATTACTGTTGATAATCACATCTACTCTACAGAAAAGATCAACACTTACAAAATGCTTATATTTACATAGCTCAATATTAACAAGGCAGATCACTAGGGTTCATAACACAGAATATTATTCTACTTAGTGCATATAAGTCAGTGACATGGAATACTTTAGCGTGACACCTATTTAAAAAAAACGTAATAGAAATCAGAAAATGCTAGTAAATATAATGTACATACATCAGCCTATACTGACATGCTAATAGAAGACTAGGTAGGCTACTCTGAGATAATCTACTACTGCTGCAAATACATAGGATAGTTAGCTAAATATACAACCTTCATTTCAAAGTATTTTTGTGGTCTGTGTAATTATGTATTTCAGTTCACAAAACCCTGAATAAAGAGAGTGTGTAAGAAGGGATAAGAAATCATATTTATATATGGAGAAACAAAAGATGATTTACATTTCTTGTTAATGGAAGAAACTCTTCTACGATAAAAGTGGTGTTGTCTTAGTAAATTAAGAAACAAACTATTAGTACTATTTTAATTAAACTTAAACGTTGATATCTCAGTTTTATATAACTTAAGGATTCCTTAGCACCTTCTGTTTCAACTTTACGATACGAATACCAGTGGAAATATTTCAGTCGACATGTATCCCACAACACACGCAAAAACAACAGTACAAAGCGGTGATCAATTATAATGCACCGGAATATAAAAATACATACTTATATAAGAAGAAGGGTATGTTTGCAAGTACATATCTTTGACGTATGTATATGGGAATGCATAGATAAATTTATGAATATGTTCTGTAAGCATATGTGTAAGTATATATGCATGAATGCATATATTTTTTGTGAATGCATATATGTACACTTTTCTGTATGTATAAATGTGAATATGAATATATAATCAAATGCATGTCTATACCTATGTATTCTTGTGTTTATATGTATGCATATGTACTAATTATCGTACATATTCAATCAAATACGTATAAGAACATAAGAACATAAGAAAGGAGGAACACTGCAGCAGGCCTGTTGGCCCATACTAGGCAGGTCCTTCACAATCCATCCCACTAACAGAATATTTGCTCAACCCAATTTTCAAAGCTACCCAAGAAATAAGCTTTGACAATTCTACCACTCATGCGCGAGTCCCACTCAAATCCAACCCTCTCACTCATGAATTTATCCAACCTAAATTTGAAACTACCCAAGGTCCTAGCTTCAATAACCCTACTAGGCAGACTGTTCCACTCATCAACTACCCTATTTCCAAACCAATACTTTCCTATATCCTTTCTAAATCTAAACTTATCTAACTTGAATCCATTATTCGGGTTCTCTCTTGGAGAGATATCCTCAAGACCTTATTTATATCCCCTTTGTTAATACCCATTTTCCACTTGTATACCTCGATCATGTCTCCCCTCATTCTACGTCTTACAAGTGAATGTAATTTTAGGGTCTTCAATCTTTCTTCGTAAGGAAGATTTCTAATGCTATGTATTAATTTAGTCATTCTACGCTGAATGTTTTCTAACGAATTTATGTCCATTCTGTAATATGGAGACCAGAACTGAGCTGCGTAATCTAGGTGAGGCCTTACTAATGATGTATAAAGCTGTAATATAACCTCTGGACTTCTGTTGCTAACACTTCTTGATATAAATCCCAGTAATCTATTTGCCTTATTACGTACGCTTAGGCATTGCTGTCTTGGTTTAAGGTTGCTGCTTACCATCACCCCCAAGTCCTTCTCACAATCTGTATGGCTAAGTTCTACGTTATTTAACTTATAAGTGCTTTGGTTATGGACACTCCCGAGCTTCAGAACCTTGCATTTATCTACATTGAACTGCATCTGCCACTTTTCTGACCACGAATTAAGTTTGTCTAAATCTTCCTGAAGTTCTATGACATCTATGTTTGAATCAATTATCCTACCTATCTTCGTGTCGTCGGCGAATTTGCTCATATCACTAGTAATTCCCTCATCAAGGTCATTGATATATATTATAAATAACAATGGGCCTAAGACTGATCCCTGTGGAACACCACTTGTTACAAGTCCCCATTCGGATTTAACCCCATTTATGCACACTCTCTGCTTCCTATTGGTGAGCCATGACTCGATCCATGACAGCACTTTTCCCCCAATGCCATGAGCTGCCACTTTCTTTAACAGTCTCTGGTGCGGTACTCTATCAAAAGCCTTACTAAAGTCTAAATAAACAATATCAATTCTTTATCGTGATCAACAGCCTCAAAGCTTTACTGAAGAAGGTTAATAAATTAGATAGGCAGGAACGGCCCCTCGTGAATCCATGCTGGTATCATTAATCAAATTATGGTTATCTAGATGGCTTCTAATAATATCAGCTATAATTGACTCTAGTAATTTGCCTACAATTGAGGTCAGGCTTATTGGGCGGTAGTTTGACGGTAGTGACTTGTCCCCTGCTTTAAAAATAGGAATTACATTAGCCATCTTCCACATATCAGACACTACACCTGTTTGAAGAGATAAATTAAAAATGTTAGATATTGGTTCACAGAGTTCCATTTTTCATTCCTTAAGAACCCTTGCAAAAGCTCATCAGGACCCGGCGATTTATTTTGTTTCAGTCGGTCCAGCTGTTTCATAATCATTTCGCTAGTGACTGTGATATTACATAATTTATCTTCTTCTGGGCCTCTGTAAAAATTAATTACTGGGATATTATTAATGTCTTCCTGTGTGAAAACCGAGAGAAAATAATTATTAAAAATAGAGCACATATCATTCTCCTTGTCAGTAAGATGCCCAAAGTTATTTTTAAGGGGACCTATCTTATCCCTAACTTTTGTTCTATAAACCTGGAAAAACTTTTGGGTTAGTTTTGAATCCCTAGCAACTTTAATTTCATAGTCCCGTTTAGATTTTCTTATTCCCTTTTTAACGTCCCTCTTAATGTCAGTATACTGATTTATAAGATGACCCTCACATCTTTTATGCGCTATAAATTCCTTTCTTCTGCCCTAAAAGATATTTGAGCCTATTATTCATCCATTTTGGGTCATTTCTACTTGATCTAATTTCTTTATACGGGATAAATGTTCTTTGGGCAGCCTGTATAGTGTTAAGAAAACTGTCATATTGATACCTCTCTTCTTCACCCCAGTCCACAGTTGATAAGTGTTCTCTAAGTCCATTATAATCTGCTAAGCGAAAATCTGGGACCATTACTGAATTATCCCTACTATCATACATCCATTCAATGCTAAAGGTAATTGACTTGTGGTCGCTTGAGCCGAGTTCCTCTGTAATTTCTAAATTATTAACAAGGGTTTCCTTGCTTGCCAGAACCAAGTCAAGTAGGTTATTTCCTTGTAGGTTCTGTTACAAACTGCTTCAAAAAGCAATCCTGAACTACTTCTAAAAAGTCGTTAGATTCTAAATTCCCTGTCATGAAATTCCAATCAATCTGACTAAAGTTAAAGTCCCCTAGAATTACTACGTTATCGTGTCTTGTGGCCTTAACAATTTCCTCCCAAAGTAGTCTCCCTTGTTCCCTATCTAAGTTTGGAGGACGGTAAATCACGCCTAAAATCAATTTTTCACACCCTCTGAAAATTCTATCCAGACAGACTCTGTATGTGTTAATTCAGACTTTATACCCGTTTTTATGCAACAATTTAAATGATCACGGACATAGAGTGCCACCCACCCCCTTTCCCGATACTTCTGTCTACTTGGAAAAAATTTAAAACCCTGAATGTGACATTCGGCAGGCAAGTCCTGATTTTCATATTAAACCAGGTCTCAGTTATTGCAAAAACATCAATATTACCCGTACTTCAACTAATCTCAACTCGTCCATCTTATTCCTAGCACTACGACTATTGGTGTAATATATATTTAGAGACCCTCCTTTCTCTTTACCTTCCTGCTCATCTCTGTTTTTCCACTATACCTATTACTGTCCTTGTCATCTAGTGTCACTAGTTTTCCACTATCCACCTTATTCTGCCTATTACTAGTTCTCCACAACTTATAATATTACTACACTGGACTTCTCTGTTTTCCCCCAAAACCCATACCACTAACTATTTCTAGTTTAAAGCCCAACAGCTCCCTCCACTGGTTGCCAGTGCCCCCACCCCAGACCTGGATAAAGTGAACCCCATCCCTGGCATACATGTCATTTCTGCCATAGAAGAGGTCCCAGTTGTCAATGAATGTTACTGAATTTTCCTTACAGTATTTGTCCAGCCAGCAATTGACACCAATTGCCCTGGACAAGCCATTCATTTCCAACTCCTCTCCTTGGCAAAATACCACATGACAGGGTTCCCACCCTTCTTCCTAATTATGTCTATTGCTGACCTAAACCGCTAGTCAGGTCCTCACCCTACGTCTGCCAACATCGTTGCCTCCAGCACTGAGACAGATAATAGGATTGCTCCCATTACCTCTCATGATGTCGTCCAGACGGCTAACAATATCCTCAATCCCAGCCCCAGGAAAGCAAACCCTCTGTCTCCTACTCCTATCAATCAAACAGAAAGCCCTATCCATGTACCTAACCTGACTGTCCCCAACAACAACAATGTTTTTACCTTCCTTTGTGTCTTTCGTCGTGACGCTCCCAGAAGTCGACTCACATTCATCGGGTAGCACGGAGAATGGGCCCCGATGTTTCCACAATCTCCTGGGTCTTCGCTGTTTCTACCTCTCCACCCGTCCTCTTGAGCCTTAACTTTGTCCCATGTATATGAATGGTCATGAAAGCAGTTGATGTACATATGTATGCATATGCCTATACTGTGTATGTATCTTTTTGTGCATGTACGTGTCTTTTTCTGCTTAAATAAATGTGTACGCATGAATATGATGAATATGAATACATATGTATATGAATGAATGTATAGTAAGGAGGGTAAAGAGAAATGCCTTGTTAAGGAGGGGGAGGATCCTGGTAATGAGGGGGGAGGATCCTGGTAATGAGGGGGAGGATCCTGGTAATGAGGGGGGAGGATCCTGGTAAGGAGGGTGAAGGCCTTTGATAAGGAGGGTGGAGGACCGTGGTAAGTACATAAGAACATAAGAAAGGAGGAACACTGCAGCAGGCCTGCTGGCCCATACTAGGCAGGTCCTTCACAATCCGTCCCACTAACAGAATATTTGCTCAACCCAATTTTAAATGCTACCCAAGAAATAAGCTTTGATAATTCTATTTACTCATGCGCGAGTCCCACTCAAATCCAACCCCTCTCACTCATGAATTTATCCAACCTAAATTTGAAACTACCCAAGGTCCTAGCTTCAATAACCCTACTAGGCAGACTGTTCCACTCATCAACTACCTTATTTCCAAACCAATACTTTCCTATATCCTTTCTAAACCTAAACTTATCTATCGTTATTGGGTATAGTTATTTTACACTAATTCGCACTCCAAGATCATCGATCACAAGTTTTCGTCTATTGCTGTACTCCATGTATGGAACGTTCTTAAGTGCCTTTAAGGTTCCAACCAGAGCACCACAAAGCACGGAAATTTGGCCGATATGCAACTGAAACATTTCTAACCTGATGTTATGGTTGCTGCGTTCTCAGCCTATAAGAAAAAGCGGACTGGGCAAGTTTGACATTCCTGTTCCATAGTTCCTGATGGCATTTACGTGTCTACCTGTTAGAGAATTGTAAATCCTGGATGAAACGAGAGGAGGGCTGAACACGTAATGATAAGGGTGTAATAATATTGGTAGAATTACCGACAATATGTTAAGTAAAAGGACACAAATGCAACTAATGTGACATTTTATTGTAGCAACGTTTCGCTCTCCAGGAACTTTGTCAAGCCAGGAGGGTGGGTGGAGGCCCCTGGTAAGGAGGGTGGAGGACCCTGGTTAGCAGGGTGGAGGGCCCTGGTAAAGAAGGTGGAGGATCCTGGTAAGGAGGGTGGAGGACAATAGTTAGGAGGGTGGAGGGCACTGGTAAGGAGGGTGGAGGATCTTGGTAAGGAGGGTGGAGGATCTTGGTAAGGAGGGTGGATGATCTTGGTAAGGAGGGTGGATGATCTTGGTAAGGAGGGAGGAGGACTCTGGTAAGGAGGGTGGAGGACCATGGTTAGGAGGGTGGAGGGCAATGGTTAAGAGTGTGGAGGATCCTGGTAAGGAGGGTGGAGGATCTTGGCAAGGAGGGAGGACTCTGGTAAGGAGGGTGGAGGACTCTGGTAAAGAGGGTGAAGGACCCTGGTTAGGAGGGTGAAGGGCCCTGGTAAGGAAGGTGGAGGCTCCTGGAAAGGAGGGGTGGAGGATCCTGGTAAGGAGGGTGGAGGACTCTGGTAAGGAGGGTGGAGGACCCTGGTAAGGAGGGTGGAGGATCCTGGTAAGGAGGGTGGAGGGCCCTGGTAAGGAGGGTGGAGGACCCTGGTAAGGAGGGTGGAGGATCCTGGTAAGGAGGGTGGAGGATCCTGGTAAGGAAGGTGGAGGCTCCTGGAAAGGAGGGGTGGAGGATCCTGGTAAGGAGGGTGGAGGACTCTGGTAAGGAGGGTGGAGGACCCTGGTAAGGAGGGGTGGAGGATCCTGGTAAGGAGGGTGGAGGACTCTGGTAAGGAGGGTGGAGGACCCTGGTAAGGAGGGTGGAGGATCCTGGTAAGGAGGGTGGAGGGCCCTGGTAAGGAGGGTGGAGGACCCATGTAAGGAAGGTGGAGGATCCTGGTAAGGAGGGTGGAGGATCCTGGTAAGGAAGGTGGAGGCTCCTGGAAAGGAGGGGTGGAGGACTCTGGTAAGGAGGGTGGAGGACCCTGGTAAGGAGGGGTGGAGGATCCTGGTAAGGAGGGTGGAGGACTCTGGTAAGGAGGGTGGAGGACCCTGGTAAGGAGGGTGGAGGACTCTGGTAAGGAGGGTGGAGGACCCTGGTAAGGAGGGGTGGAGGATCCTGGTAAGGAGGGTGGAGGACTCTGGTAAGGAGGGTGGAGGACCCTGGTAAGGAGGGTGGAGGGCCCCTGGTAAGGAAGGTGGAGGGCCCTGGTAAGGAGGGTGGAGGATTCTGGTAAGGAGGGCGGAGGGCCCTAGTAAGAAGGGAGGAGGACTCTGGTATTTAGGGTGGAGGATCCTGGTAAGGAAGGTGGAGGGCCCCGGTAAGGAGGGTGGAGGACCCTGGTAAGGAGGGTGGAGGATCCTGGTAAGGAGGGTGGAGGGCCCTGGTAAGGAGGGTGGAGGACCCTGGTAAGGAGGGTGGAGGATCCTGGTAAGGAGGGTGGAGGATCCTGGTAAGGAAGGTGGAGGCTCCTGGAAAGGAGGGTGGAGGATCCTGGTAAGGAGGGTGGAGGACTCTGGTAAGGAGGGTGGAGGACCCTGGTAAGGAGGGGTGGAGGATCCTGGTAAGGAGGGTGGAGGACTCTGGTAAGGAGGGTGGAGGACCCTGGTAAGGAGGGTGGAGGATCCTGGTAAGGAGGGTGGAGGGCCCTGGTAAGGAGGGTGGAGGACCCTGGTAAGGAGGGTGGAGGATCCTGGTAAGGAGGGTGGAGGATCCTGGTAAGGAAGGTGGAGGCTCCTGGAAAGGAGGGTGGAGGATCCTGGTAAGGAGGGTGGAGGACTCTGGTAAGGAGGGTGGAGGACCCTGGTAAGGAGGGGTGGAGGATCCTGGTAAGGAGGGGGAGGACTCTGGTAAGGAGGGTGGAGGACCCTGGTAAGGAGGGTGGAGGGCCCCTGGTAAGGAAGGTGGAGGGCCCTGGTAAGGAGGGTGGAGGATTCTGGTAAGGAGGGCGGAGGGCCCTAGTAAGAAGGGAGGAGGACTCTGGTATTTAGGGTGGAGGATCCTGGTAAGGAAGGTGGAGGGCCCCGGTAAGGAGGGTGGAGGACCTTGGTATGGAGGGTGGAGGGCCCTGGTAAGGAAAGTGGAGGATCCTGGAAAGGAGGGGTGGAGGATCCTTGTAAGGAGGGTGGAGGACTCTGGTAAGGAGGGTGGAGGACCCTGGTAAGGAAGATGGAGGGCCCTGGTAAGGAGGGTGGAAGACCCTGGTAAGGAGGGTGGAGGGCCCCTGGTAAGGAGGGTGGAGGGCCCTGGTAAGGAGGGTGGAGGACCCTGATAAGGAGGGTGGAGGGCCCTGGTTAGGAGGGTGGAGGGCCCCTGGTAAGGAAGGTGGAGGGCCCTGGTAAGGAGGGTGGAGGATTCTGGTAAGGAGGGCGGAGCAATATTAATATAACCATATTGTATAACTATATTGTATTAACGCAGTGTGTGGCTTTACTTTATAATTCAGGTTAATATTAACGAAGAAGATTTGAATCGAATCAGATTTGATATTCGAAGGTTATCACATGGAGAATAATATCCCATTGATCACATGGACAATAATATCCCATTTATTACATGGACAATACTATCCCATTTATCACATGGACAATAATATCCCATTTATTAAATGGACAATAATATCCCATTTATCACATAGACAAAAATATCCCATTTTTTCAATAAAAAATAGCAAATTAGTTTATGTACAGCTAAAAACTAATTCAAGCCTTTCAATAAGAAACACCAGCTTTGAAGCTAAACTAAAGAGGAATTCTCATTTTTTTCTCTCGGAGCGACCAATATCGTAAAATACACCAGCACATCAAGTCTGAAGCCAGTCAGAATTTTAATTATCAAGTCATCAGCGTTGCAAGATGAAGGTACCTAGATGAGGCACTTAAGAATTATCGCCTGACAATCAGCATTTCAATTATGCCAGTTTCTTCCTTAAAAAGATTCAGTGGAACCAGCATAAGATAAAATAAATTCAAACTTTCTATTAACAAGATTTACGAATTATGCCAGTTTTATATATAAAATTGTTTTTGCCAGATTTATGGAGAAAGTCTCTGCTCTCCAGAAATAATTTACAGCTTCTGACTTTTTCTGTGTTAATCTATGGTTAAATCTATGTATTCTTCATTTGATAAATCCTAATTACTTAAACCTTAAAAGCGTTTAAGGTTTAAGTAAATAAGTATGCACGTAAGTGATTTATCAAATGAATAATACATAGATTTAACCCAGGTTAACACAAAAAATGTCAAACACTGTGAATTATTTCTGACTGGAAGAGTCTTTCAATTTGATATATAAAATAGACTTGTTAAAACTTATACAACCTAAAATCAAGGCAAAGCTTCCATTGAGGAAAGTAAATTAGCACCAAAAGTTTAAAGCCGACAAGAAGAAGCATTCTGTAGCTACTTCACAGTATCCAATAAAATGTGCACCTACAGAGCCTAAAATAAAAAAAAATGTTGATACTGTTCACCACTGTTGTATTTTAGGGAGGGGCTATGTTGTGCCAGTCGATTATGATTAATTCGGATTCGATTTCAAGGGAAGGATAAATCCCTTTCCTTGGATCATGATCCCCCACCAGCATCAAGACAAAATAATGAAATATTGTAAAACAGTACTACACTAAAATGGCACCGACACTCCATCAAGAATACCAACCTCTGAAGCCGACCTGATGAAGCCGACCTGATGAAGCCGACCTGAGAGCCCTAGGCAACACTAGTCATAGGAACAGCCATGTGAACAGTCCTGCGAGTCTTGCCCTAGATACAGTGCACCAGCGTTACACTGTATCTAGGGCCTATCTGATAAGGCCTATCTAGTAAGGCGTTCTCGAAAAATATTGGTGAAAAATATTCTGAAAATAGGAAAGTCTATCCTCGATAAATTTAAAAAAGCCTAAAAAAAGCGAATTAACTTTTTTAAGAAAAGTCAGTTTGATACAACTGGTTTAAAAAAATTGGCCTAAAAGCAATATAAAAATACTTGGAATTTAGACATATCAGCGTTTAGGGTTTGAAGCCGATCAGAATAGGAAGTCTCTAGTTATTATAATTTAATAAGAATGACTAACAAATCCCATCAACGTTGAAAATTTGTAACCGATTATTAATGACATTTTCCAGCTATTCTAAGTTTTGAACAACTTCAGTAAAATATAAAATTTTAACTTACTCAGAGTAAACTTACGATATATCATATTTCTTATTTAATCGATCATTATTAATATTCTGAATATAAATTAATACACAATTTATTTAATAAAACTTGCAAACAGGGACTTTTCCATCCAATAAGGACTTAAACCCTGAATTCAGGAAATCACAGAATGAAAATATGAAGCCGATCAGAAGAGTCATTCTCCAGTTATGACAAGGAATCTAACGATTCCATTTTTTTACCTATTTTATTACATCAACCTGTACGCAAACAAAACCCAATGAATTATATCCTGGCCGTAATATACGTCAGTAATTAAATATTAAATCCATTAGGAAGTGGTAAACAAAAAATTTATTTAATGTGATTAAAAATTTGACACTATTTTAGACAAAGTGATCCACTCTGCACCTACATGATCACTTGAATATCATTGTTGTTGTCGAGTTAGGAAGAAACTTTTACCATTATTTGAAGCTGCGCCATTAAGGGTTTTCAGAATTATGTTATTCCAGGATGCTGGGAGCGGGTTCGATACCTTTGTTGGTAGAACACCAGCACATGCCAGCTCACGCCATTTGTGTCAGGAATTTGGTCCTAGGGACCATGCACAAGCACTAACATTCTGAATTCGATTGGAAGAGGCCTTCTTGAATTATGAGCAAAATAAAAATGAAACGTTAGAGGATAAAAAAATAAAATAATAATCCAGCATCCTCATCATGGTCCCACTTCAAGGTTACCTAATTATCCAAGCAAGTATTGTACACATACTGCAAAAATCAATATATTTTTCTGCCATACATATCACGATTAAAATAAAATTCTTATAATCAGGTCACATCGCTCGTTTTTTTTTTTTGTTGCATGACTTACAACATGCAGCTGCTGCCGTGTCTTTACGAAGATTTTATCAAATATCCTAACGTGCTTTAATCAGTCAGTCTTTTCAAAAGCTCATGATGCAGAGGTTTTACTGAAAAGGCTTGAAACTATCCTTGGTAGGCTTAGCACTTCACTTCCCCATGAATCTAACAATAATTAGAATAATTACTAGATGCATTTCGGTCGCAGCACTATCCGGTTACCCCATGTATTGCATACCTCCATTCTCCTTTACCTCAATGCAGGAATTTGCAATAATGAAGAATGCGGCATAAGTTTGTAATGCAGTTAAATATCAGCAATAAAGATTTCAAGCAAATCAGCAGTCATTCACAAGTCATAATAGTATGTAAATTAATTTTCCGACTCCTTCAATATAACTGGAAAGTTAAGACAGACACAACTCAAACCCTGCCATCAAGAAACACCAGTTCTGAAGCTAAACTGAAGAGGCATTCTGTTGTTATCTCTGAGAGGACAATATCATGGAAATAGACAAACTTATCCTCGTTGCTGTTGACCTATCCTCGTTGTTGTTGACCTATCCTCGTTGAGAATCTGAGAGTTTTGCAAGTTAATGGAGTCAGTAGGTTAGGTCACAGGGCATCTGCACATAACAAACATAAGAAGATAAGAGGAACACAAATAATATATAATAGACAGCTAAAAATAATATTTTTTAACCCATTTTTGGAAACTCTCCTCGCCGACAAGCTTTTTTTCAATGTTTGGAGTTGAGCTTGATAAAGCACAAAGAAAACCGCTTTCCACTGTAAGCCGATTCCTGTGTTTGGATTTCACTGAATGTGCAATAAACAGGAAAATCCAAATTCACACATAGATGATTATGTAAATAATAAAAGAAAACTGACTGCCCGTCCTGACAGACTTACTTAAGTCTCACTCATGGTGGCCTACAACACTTCCATGGTCGACTGCTGGTACAAGGCAGGTTGTTCACTGTGACTGCTGGTACAAGGCAGGTTGTGCTCTGTGACTGCTGGTACAAGGCAGGTTGTGTTCTGTGACTACTAGTACAGGGCAGGTTGTGCTCTGTGACTACTAGTACAGGGCAGGTTGTGCTCTGTGACTACTGGTACAAGGCAGGTTGTGTTCTGTGACTGCTAGTACAAGGCAGGTTGTGCTCTGTGACTGCTAGTACAAAGCAGGTTATGCTCTGTGACTGCTAGTACAAGGCAGGTTGTGCTCTGTGACTGCTAGTACAAGGCAGGTTGTGCTCTGTGACTGCTAGTACAAGGCAGGTTGTGCTCTGTGACTGCTAGTACAAGGCAGGTTGTGCTCTGTGACTGCTAGTACAAGGCAGGCTGTGCTCTGTGACTGCTAGTACAAGGCAGGCTGTGCTCTGTGACTGCTAGTACAAGGCAGGTTGTGGTCTGTGACTGCTAGTACAAGGCAGGTTGTGGTCTGTGACTGCTAGTACAAGGCAGGTTGTGCTCTGTGACTGCTAGTACAAGGCAGGTTGTGCTCTGTGACTGCTAGTACAAGGCAGGTTATGCTCTGTGACTGCTAGTACAAGGCAGGTTGTGTTCTGTGACTACTAGTACAGGGCAGGTTGTGCTCTGTGACTACTGGTACAAGGCAGGTTGTGTTCTGTGACTGCTGGTACAAGGCAGGTTGTGCTCTGTGACTGCTAGTACAAGGCAGGTTATGCTCTGTGACTGCTAGTACAAGGCAGGTTGTGCTCTGTGACTGCTAGTACAAGGCAGGTTGTGCTCTGTGACTGCTAGTACAAGGCAGGTTATGCTCTGTGACTGCTAGTACAAGGCAGGTTGTGCTCTGTGACTGCTAGTACAAGGCAGGTTGTGCTCTGTGACTGCTAGTACAAGGCAGGTTGTGCTCTGTGACTGCTAGTGCAAGGCAGGTTGTGCTCTGTGACTGCTAGTACAAGGCAGGTTGTGCTCTGTGACTGCTAGTACAAGGCAGGTTGTGGTCTGTGACTGCTAGTACAAGGCAGGTTGTGGTCTCGGTGAACCTCATTTGGTCAGAAGAGGTATTCTCTAGTTTTTTTTAACCTTGGAAACTAATGAAATTGTCAAATTTATTTTTTACATATCTAAGTGAGTGACAACCTCTGTATTCATGACGTCTGCTAATGGGAAAGGTCCAAAGCCAACCAGAAAAAGGCATTCTGTTTCAGAAAAAAATGAAATTTGCACTTTTCGGTCTAAAATTATGGGAGTATCAACCTTCTTATAGAATGCATCGTCAATAATATTTTCATGCCAGTCAGAAGTATTTTTAGTTATTGAATAAAAATTAAATATTATTCAATATGCAAGTCTACGGCGGCATGAGTTTTGTGTTGAAGAAACCAAACCTGTGGTGAAAATTTGAAGTTAATGAGATGAGTCATTGTCCAGTTATGGTACGAATTCTATCAATTCCAGTTTTTTTATTATGTTACTATACCAATAAATTTGCGTGAGTGTAAGAGAAACTTAACAGGTACTATCCTGGCTATAAGATGCATGAACTATTAAATACTGAAGCTTTTCACAAGTCACTGGAATATTATTTGATGTGAATTAACCAGATTTAAGAAATATATACTATTTTACTCATAAAATGGACAGATATTGACCGGTATATATGAATTTCAATCATTAGAATGCTTGAAACACCGTTACTACTGATTTTGGAAATTATCCAAGTCATTCCAGGAAGATAGGTATGGGTTTAATAACTTTGGTTACTATAAACAGGCGGTGAAAATTTGAATGCGATTGGATGAGGCGTTCTCGAGTTATGGATGAAATAAAGTCGAAAATTTGGACGAGCAAGAAAAAGAGAGAGAAAAAAAAAACAGATAACCATTTAAAAGTATCGTTTCGTGGACACTTTATGAAAAACAGATGTATTTTGGTGGGTGGGTGGTCCGAGGAAGGTTTCCCCAGGAAGGTGTCCCCAGGAAGGTGTCCCCAGGAAGGTGTCCCCAGGAAGGTGTCCCCAGGAAGGTGTCCCCACTGTGCCTCAATACACGCGACTGGAACAGTGCAGAGTGCGGCATGAGTTGATAATGCGTTTAAATGCATTGAATATTTGAAGGGAATCAGAAATGCATTAAAAAAAAATGAGATTGAAACTAATATCAAAATTTCTTCAATAAAAAGAGTAACTTACGAGATACATAGACCAAATATAATTTAAATCTTTGAGAATGACCAAGGAGACCAAAATCCTAAAAGACACAAGAACATTAAGCTTGGAACGGCTGAGATGTTTCACTATCAAGTATCAGCTTGGAACAGTTGAACTTAAACTGATGTCACACTCAGAAATTCTCGCATGAAAAGTGGTATTTAATGTTTTCTATTTTCCCATAAAAAAGAAAAAAATAATCTGGTTCCTATATAAGCAAAAATCAATCCAAAAGTTTCAATTAAGTTATCTTAGCGTAAATAGCACAATATTTTTTACAATAGTCCTAAGGGAACACTGATGTTATAGGTACATAAAGGGTCATTAAGTTGATTTAACTTAGGATAACCAAATAATATGAAACATTGTGACATATTTCTGATCAGAAGAAACGTTCGTCGATTATTTCACAGATAACTTAAATTATAACTTACATTATAACTTCCACATCCTAACCTCACGAGAATGTGTCCTTTCAAGAAAATATCTCAGAACTAAATGTTTAAATCTGACCAGAAAATGCATTTTCCAGTTACGTATTTCACAAAATCCATCAAAATTTGTTGGTACACAGCCAGAACCCACGAGGCTTCCACTAGGCTTCCACGAGGCTTCCACGAGGCTTCCATCCAGCTGACACGATGACCAGCCAGTGGAGATTGATGTCATTCCAATTATTTTATATTAATCAGAGGAAAGTGCTCTAAACCCGTTGGGGTCATATGGCGTCTGTGAAATAGGAGGCATTCGAATTCAACTGAAACGAGCAGAAGATAAGTCCATATCCTTGGATCCAGAGCCCCTCTCCAGCATCAAGGCAAGATAAAACAACAAAGTAAAATGACATAAACAAACTCACTAATATATACTAACCGTCTACTAAGTACGATACAAAAATGTTGGAATTTTTTAGTCAATCAGATGACCTTGTCTCCACCGTCACACAGGAACAAAACAACAGATCGGCTTTAAATTTTCAACATAAATGTTGAAAGTCTGAAGTCGATCGAATAATAAATTCTCGAGTAATAAATAAAAAAAATGTGGGAAAACAAATGAAAATGTTGCTGAAAATCTTCCGACAAAAAACAGTTTTCTCATATTGAAGTTAAAATTACCTTAAAAACTCGAATATTCATTGTTTTTGTAATATGCTTTTCTCATTTACATTTTTTTAAAATTCTCTTTAATCTTGTAAGAAAAAATATTTGCATTTAATTTAAAAATTAATTAATACAAAAACACTTCGAGTGAAGATAAACCAACATTGAGAGATGGTCAGAAAAGTTATGACATTTGCAAGAATAAACTTTATAAAATTGGCATATTGTAAATTATACAGCTCATATGTTTTAATAAAGTTCACCAATGGTAAAAGTTTGAAGCCGATCAGAAAAGGCATTCTCCAGTAATTGATCTGATTGCAATGATTTCAAGATTGTTTTAAGAACTATAGTCAAATTTGTAGCAACTCTGAGTAAACACACGAGGCAACAGCCATCGTTAATAATGTTTTGAAGACAAGCAATGAACCATTATTTATTGAATACAAAAATAATTTCACATTTTATTAATAAAATTATCAAACTGGTACTTATGGCAACTAATAGCAACGTGAACCTGGTGGTCAGAAAACCACAACAATGGGGAAAATTTGAAGCCGATCAGTCGAGTCTTTCTCCAGTTATAGCCAGGATTCCAAAGATTCCATTTTATTTTTACTATGTTACTGCTTCATCGTCGATCATTTTTTTTTTCTCTTTTTTGAACGATTGAAGGCTTGCCACTGAGGGTTTTGAAAATTACCCGAGCCATTCCAGGACGCTGTTAATGGGTGGAACAGTTTGGTCATAGGCGCCTGAATATACTGTCAGTGAATTTGTTTCACGTTACCATACACAAGTGTTGACAGTTTCAAGGCGAGTACATGAACCGTTCTCGAGTTATGAAGGAAATAAAATCGAAAAGTCGGAGGAAGAAGAAGAAAAAGTAAAAGGAATATCAGGTACCTTTTAAAGGTACCCATTTGATAATTAGTAACGAAAAAGAATAATTGATAATTGAGTCGATGCGAAAATTACTGTTCTGAATCAGATAAGAATTGTGCAATACGTTTACTTAAAATAATTACTGACTTGTGTGTGATGTTTCTTGTACTGTCTTATGTACCTGTCTTATGTACCTGTCTTATGTACCTATATCGTGGGAAAACACTTCATAAACGCAAACTAAGAGCATTAAATTACCTAAAGAAATTAATGATATTCACAGTAAGATAATCTCAGGAATATGTTACAACAGCTATTCTGGAAACAACAACAACAACAAAAAACTTGTGGAGGGTCTGGAAACTTGTATACATGGAGGGTCTGGAAACTTGTGCTTGTGAGGGATCTGGAAATTTGTACGTGTGGATGATCTGAAAAACTGTACTCTAGGAGGCTCTGGAAATTTGTTCTTGTAATGTGTGTTGGAACTTGTATTCATGAAAGATCTGGAGATTTATATTTGTGCAGGCTCTTAGAACTTTTATTTGTGAACGTTGGTCTGGAAACTTGTACTCTTAGAGGATCTTCAACTTGAGCTTGTGGAGGAGAGGGAGGGTGGATGAAAACTTGTTATTTTTGGGGACTGGAAATTTGTTCTTGTTAGGGAGATGGATACCTGCACTTGAAAACGGGCTGAAAACTTATAAATGGGTAGTGGCTGAAACCTTTTACTTGTTGCGGAGCTCGAAACTTGTACTTGAGTAGGAGTTGGAAACTTGAATATGGGCTAGAAATTTTGACATGGCTAGGGACTGGATACTTGTACATGGTAGGGAGGCAGAAACGTGTACGTGGGAATCAGCTGGAAACTTGTATTTTTTGGTGCCCTAGACACTTGTAATTGGATAGGGTTAAGAAAAAATACTACTTTATTTACAGTCAAGATAAGATATTTAGTAATGAAAAAAGCCACTAATTAAGTTACCGAATGGTACAAATATGTCTACACATACAGAAGGGCTGAAGGAAACGAATGAACAACTTCTACAATACACAACAGCATAATAATACAATAGCATCATAAGATTATCAGATTACGAACTACGGGAGCAACGTGGAAATTACAGGCACAGATTAATGAACTTCGCTAGAGAAAAGAAAGGAATAACTTTTAGCATTCCAGGGCAGAAATCAGCATTCGTGATCAAACTGCAGGCGATGGAGGAAGGGCGGGGAAGAGTGTGCACTGAATACAAAAATAAGGTCAGAGGAGAGTTACTGTCAGTCACAGCACTAGGCAAACAGTAACGCCGGTCCTCACATTCGTTGTCTGGAGACGTGGTCATCATTGTGGAATGGAGTCCAGAAGACATCGATGGACGAGATACCAAGTCGCACATGATGTAAGTGGAGACAAAAAAAGGGGAATGAGAATTTCAAATTTATGTGCAATGGATGAAAATAAAATGGTAAGACAAACTGAAAAAATGTAAAGTAACTGCAGGCTGGAAGTGAAAAATGTTCTTACGTTCAGTTTCTGGAGGAGTGGCAGCCACATCTTGTCCATGAGGTCCCTACGGTAGTGTTTAGTGAAGCAACCCACGTACGAGATGAAGGCAGACACAAGCAGAATGTCTCCGGGAAGAGTCTTCTCAGAGCTGTTCATACTGTAAGCAGATTAAATTGAAACTAGAGGACATGTTTCGTATTAGTTAAAATTATATTTGGCACAATAATGGTGGAAATCTAAGTATGGAATAATATTACTACACACTTAAATAAGTCTCGGATAACTTAAAATGAGTAAATCTTACGTGAACTGAGTAATGCAAATTTTCTTAACTCTGAAACTCTTACTTGATACCTTATCACAGATGTATTTTTAAGGAAACATACCCATAGCTAAAGAATGAGGAGAAAGAGAGAGAGAGAGAGAGAGAGAGAGAGAGAGAGAGAGAGAGAGAGAGAGAGAGAGAGAGAGAGAGAGAGAGAGAGAGAGAGAAGGTATAAGTATTTCATGATCCAATGCCTATTTAAGAGAGGATATAGAGGTAAAACAAAATTCAGACATTTATATGGGTGATAACTTACTGGGAGACTGCCTCTGACCACCTGATCTTCTCAGAGGAGAGTCCACCCACCAGGCGGTTAGCAAGGGCGATGGTGTGGGCGGTGCTGTTGGCCTCCTTCTCACATCTCATTTTCTCAGCCGTCGCCTTCTCGAACTCAGCTCGCAGGTGGCCCAGCTGCTCCTCAAGACTCTATCAATCAATAAGAAGAAAAAAAGTTTGGCATATTTGCTGTTTGGAGTGACAGCTGAACTGTCGTATCTATGCCCCTCTGCAAAGACAATGATTATGTGTGAATGATGGTGAAAGTGTTTCTTTTTCGAGTCACCCTGCCTCGGAGGGAGACGGCCAGTGTTGAATATATATATATATATATATATATATATATATATATATATATATATATATATATATATATATATATATATATATATATATATATATGTCGTACCAATTAGGTAAAACTTGCAATTTTGGCTTAAATAGCAACGCTCACTTTGCCATATAAGACAAGTGAAAATTTGTGTATGCAATAATTTCGCCAAAATCATTCTGAACATAACGGAAAAAATATATATCATTGTGTTTGTTTATTATTAAATTAATGTAAACGTATCTAAAATATATTTAGTTGGGTTAGGCTAAATTAAATTGCTCTTGTTATAATAAGGTTAGGTAAGTTTTCTAAGATTCTTTTGGTGTAAAATTAAATTTTTTTACATTAACTTTAATGAAAAAATATATCTTTGAACGTATAAGAGAAAATTTTAGATTGGACTTAATTTTAAATGTGTTTATGCGAATTGACCAGTTTTATCTATTAGGCACGATATATATATATATATATATATATATATATATATATATATATATATATATATATATATATATATATATATATATATATATATGCAAAACAACCACGGGGGGAGTAGAATGATAGCTCTAGGCCTTTCTTCTTGCAATCAACACATCATCAGGAGCTTGCAAAATTGCAGAAAAGAGGTGGATGTCCAAGCAAATATGTTTCCAGAGGACCGTCTTCGCTGGAGTGAGTAAGGGAGGGAGAGAAGAGGGTACCGGAAGTGCCCCCAGGCACAACAGTGCCCACAGCCAGGAGTATGAATATTATAGCATTAGGAAAATCCCACAAGCATTGATATTGTAATAGCCTAAACGAAATTAATGTGGCAATAATAAAAAATTGCGTTTTTAGTTGAAGCAATAACACAGTTAAAAATTGGGCTCATTTACGAATGCATCAGACTGTCTTAAATGTAGTGGCACACCGAAGAATTAGGGCCTATTTTTCCTGCAGTTTCTGAAGGTTGAACCAGAGTTTGCCTCAGAATTATGTGGGTTGAATATCTGTGCCATCTTTCTTGTTATTGCAGATGCCTCCCCCTTTCAATGAGCTTATTTTAATGAGCCTCGTTTCCTATACATAACTTTCAGAAGTCTCCCCTCTATATGTTACCGTTTTCTCTCGTAACTTTAAATGGATACGTCGTCTCGTATAGGCTACAATGTATAATTACCAGTGACTTCTATATCACTGACAATATATTTATGTATATAAAGTTATTGATATCATAGCGGAATATGACCGATTTTTTATTATTGCCAAGTTAATTTCATTTAGGCTATTACAATGTAAATGCTTGTGGAATTTTTCTAATGCTATAATATTCATCCTCCTGGCTGTGGGCACTGTTGTGCCTGGCGGCACTTACAGTACCCTCTCCTCTCCTCTCCTCACTCCAGTGAAGGCGGTCCTATGGGAACGTATCTGCGTGAACATCCTCTTCTTTTCTGCAATTTTGCAAGCTCCTGATGATGTGTTGATTGCAGCACAAAAGGCCTAGAGCTGGTAGAGGCGTCAACACCACCGTATGTCCTTGGGTAGCGAGTACAACATTCAGTCCTACTGGATGCGCTACTCTTAAGGATTGTGTGGTTCAGTTGTAGACAGCCTGACTGTCTGCATAGACAGCCCATGCTGTCTGCCAGCTGAGTTCATATTTCGTGCCATGCTAGTTTCCATAGTATTCCGCTAGAGGGCAAGCCTGGTAGGCGTACCTACGTCTACCAGACCCGCCCTGGCCCACGCTCACTTGGCGCCCAAACTTCACTCAGTCAATAGGCCTACTCCTCTCCCTCTCGCACGGGGCATGGCCCTGGGCCATGGCCACAGACACGCAGCCTGTTACCCGCACCTTTATTACAAATAAAGTAAGAAGCCTCCGAAGCCTTATCATTTCAACCACGCCTCCAAAACGTCCAAATAACATTCGTTATAAATGGTGCCAGCGGTGCCTCGCAGCTGATGTTGCCCGCGAGGGAAGGAAGAGGACTGAAGTTTGTCTTTCAATTCATCAGCCTACACAAGAAGCATCCGTCTCTCAACGAGTTATCCTGATGTCGTGTCTGCAAATCTCAGCCATCCAGACACAGGTACAAGCAGGATTCAGGCCGAAATTTGTCTAATTTTCCGAGAAATGGCGTCACTGACTTCACGCCACAGCGTCCCATGCTGTTTCTCAGTCACGTGCTCAGCCTTGCCAGCATGTTCTGCTGTTGTTGTTCAGCTTAGCACTGCTATTTCAGCACTTCAGAGGTGAGTTAGTGGTGATTCCAGCGTCTAGTGTGGGTGTCTCCCTCGTGTATGGGTAGGGTGAGAGTAGGAAGCGGCCGGGTTCCTCGCCTCTCACCCAGACACTCACGCTCGCCCTAGTGTACGCCGCCACACACAATACACCACTCACTGCCCACTCCCTCTATGCTGTTTTCTGTGAATTTCCTTGTGAATTCTTGCCAGAACTGTGTATCAGAGTGTCTGAGGCCACTCGAAGCCACGTGTGACCAAGCCACGTGATCAGCACGCCATGTGGGTAAGCCAGATCCCAAGCACGCTGTGATCTGCGCCTACATCAACCCATGACGTCACCACCATGCTGCTGACGTCACGATGCTGCCAACTCCACGACGTCACTCCACTGATGTCACTTCGCGATGTCACTCCATGACATTCATCATGATGTCACTCCAGAACGTCACCTCGCGACGTCACCCACGATGTTGCCTGACGTTCCTCGCGACGTCTGCTGACATCACTCGCGATGTCACGCCTGATATCACCCATGTGATGTCCCGAGTGCTGTAGTTTATCAGTGATCATTTTATTTTCATTATTTGTCGAGAAGTTTGAGAGAAGATATAAGTCGAGTGTTCATTATTCCTCTCAGTCAGTGTTCTCACATGTTCCAGTATTGCTTAGTGACGATTTTTATACAGAAAAGCGTCTTTTGCTAGTAAGCTATGTTGCACCACATGTGTAGTATGTGTGCAGTTTCTCGTGTGTCCTATGTAGCACCTGTGTGTTACTTTGTCACCCAGTGTGTGACCCGCGCCCCGCGCGCTTGACAGCTGACATTTGTCAGTCCAGGCGTCAGTTACGAGCGTCCGAGCGCCTTGTACAGAAAGCTCTTATTGTTCGCCGCTCGTAGATGCCTTTGCTGAATCGTACCCGCGACGATTCTCCCATCGAGACCGTTCCACTTCACTTCCTAGACTGTAGAAACTTGTTTGAATTGGCCTCTTGTAAGTTGCACTCTGGGCAAGTACTGTTGACACCGACACTCTGAGACACTTCTCTCAGACTTACAAGTGGCTATGGTACAAATTTCTAGCTGATTGCAGTAAGGGGAACCCCACACTGCCTACACAATACTAGAAGGGAGATTACTTACTTGAAAGAAAAGGGTGGTATGTGTCCTGGTCTTCCTTATATATAACCCCTCCTAACACCATGTGCAGTGGAGAAACTTTGTCTGCAAAAGATGGGGTAATTAGTGTCCTGCCTGCACCTCAGAGTTCCCTGGTTACTAGGATATCCCTTGAGTAATATATGCAGTAAGTAACACTAGCTTCCAGACTTGAACTTAGGAGACGACGCTGTTACATACCAACACAAGTCGTCCGTCCGCCTAAGACCCACAGATAACTCACTAACGTTTCCCCAGAAACTGGC
>WNWK01012922.1:0-57501 GCA_009830355.1 Cherax destructor
CCGACTATTGCCACGCCCACCACACCTACACCCACTGTTGCCACGCCCACCACACCCACTGTTGCCATGCCCACCAGAACTACACCCACTACTGCCACACCCACCACACCTCCCATACCAAATGTACTAAGCAAATTTCCTAAATTTGCTTGTAACAGATAATTGAAATGTAGATATAAACCCAAATGTACAATTGTTAACCCCTTTGGGGCCTAGTGCCTAGGCCTTTTGTGTATCCATATGCTCTTGCGCTACCGTCCACAGGATGGATATGGGGTGCACAAGAAACTAGCCACTTCGGTGGCAAAATCTAAAATCCCACCACACCTACACATACTACTACCACGCCCATAACACCTACACCCACTACTGCCATACCCCACCACCCCTACACCCACCATTGCAACACCTATCATCCCAACACCCACTGTTATCTCTACCATGACTCCTTGACTCATGGTTGCTCCATCAACCACCACTAAACCCACAACATCCCCCACATCACCACCACCACGTCTTCCTTACCCACTACGGTACACTTATAAACACTTACACAAACACAGTTATGCAAAGCATTCGTATACTTAGTAATATTTAGCACTCACCGTGATCTCGACACAGAGGACCCAGACAGTAGGAGACACGATACAATGTATACCTGGACAGGGTTTCCAGGGTCAACGCCCCCGTGGCCCGGTCTGGGACCAGACCTCGTGGTGGATCAGGGTCTGACCACAGCCCGGCTGGTCAGGCACTGACTTTAGGTGCCTGTCCAGTGCCTTCTTGAAGGCAGCCAGGGGTCTATTGGTAATCCCCCTTATGTATGCTGGGAGGCAGTTGAACAGTCTTGGGCCCCGGACACTTATTTTGTTGTCTCTATGTACTCGTGGCACCCCTGCTTTTCATTGGGGGAATGTTGCATCTCCTGCCGAGTCTTTTGCTTTCATAGGGAGTGATTCTCGTGTGCAAGTTTGGTGTTAATTCCTCTAGGATTTTCCAAGTGTATATTACCATTTATCTCTCTCGCCTGCGTTCCAGGGAATACAAATCAAGGGACTTCAACCGTTCCCAGTAATTTAGGTGCCTTATCGTACTTATGTGTGCCGTGAAAGTTCTTTGTACACTCTCCCGGTCAGCAATTTCGCCTGCCTTGAAGGGGGCAGTTAGTGTACAGCAGTATTCCAGCCTAGAGAGAACAAGCTATTTGAAGAGAATCATGGGCTTGGCGTCCCTTGTTTTGAAGGTTTTCATTATCCATCCCATCATTTTCTTAGCAGATGCGGTAGATACATTGTTGTGGTCTTTGAAAGTGAGATCCTCAGACATTATCACTCCTAGGTCCTTCACATTACTTTTTCGCTCTATTGTATGTTAGAATTTGTCGTATACCCTGACACACTTTTAATTTCCTCAAGTTTTCCATTTCTGAGTAGTTGAAATTTCTCTTCATTGAACTTCATATTGTTTTGAGTGGCCCATTTGAAGATTTAGTTGATGTCCGCTTGGAGTCTTGCAGTGTCTTCGATGGAGGTCACTGTCATGGCAATCCGGGTGTCATCCTCAATGGAAGACACGGAGCTATGGCTCACATCTCTGTCTATGTCAGATATGAGGAATAGGAATAGGATTGGGAGCGAGTACTGTGCCTTGTGGAACAGTACTATATATATATATATATATATATATAATATATATATATATATATATATATATATATATATATATATATATATATATATATATATATATATATATATATGCAAGACAACCACTATGAAAAAATAGAGGAATTCCAAGCGCTTTCGTGACTACTCACATTATCAAGGAACTATAAAAGGAAACATGACAAGAGGACTTATATAAGAGGCAGAATACACCTCACAGTCACATCACACTAACAAAGACTACACCTCACAGTCACATCACACTAACAAAGACTACACCTCACAGTCACATCACACTAACAAAGACTACACCTCACAGTAGCGTAACATCTCACGACTCTGTGAAGAGGAACATAAGAAAGGACCTGAAACTCTTCCCAAGAATTAAGATTAGTCCAATTTATCATTAAATTCTTCCCAAATTTTATTAATTATAAAAGAATCCAATTTATATAAACCAAAAGAAATATTCATATTATTTTCAAAACTGCTTTTAATGAAACATGATTCTATTATATTCCTCTCAACCATGGACTTGCTTGATACAACCTTCTCAGCATTTTGAAAATCAATTGGATGGTTAAAGTCTCTCACATGAATAAATAGAGCATTAGAATCTTGTCCAGTTCTAATGCTATATTTATGTTGTTTTAATCTTAGTTCAAGACTTTTACCAGTTTGACCATAATAAACTTTATCGCATATTTTACAGGGAATCTTATAGACACATCCGTCAGCATTTTGGGAAATTTTTTATCAAAAGTCTTTTTACTGTATCAAGATTTTTAAATACAACTTTGATATTAAAATTCTTAAGAAAGGAAGGCATATCAACCAAGTTTTCATGGTAAGGAGAACCAACATATTTTTGGTTGAATAGGGTTGGTTGTCCCTTTTTGGATTGTAAAAAGTATTCCTAGCTATTTTAAAAGATTTATCAATTATGTTTCTAGGGTATTTTAAATCATTAGCTATTTCATAAATTTTAGAGATTTCTTCATCTATGAACTCTGGACTACAAATACGTAAAGCTCTCAAAAACATTGAAGAAAAAACCGACACTTTAACTCTATCTTGATATGAAGAGTAATAGTGTACATAGGAACAATTATTTGTAGGTTTTCTGTAAATTTTAAATTTAAAATCAATGTTACCCTTAATAATAAAAACATCTAGGAAGGGCAATGAGTTATTTACTTCGAATTCAACAGTAAAATTTATAGAATGAGTTAAGCTATTTAATTTAACAAGGCACAAAATATCATCAACATATCTATACCACTTAGCTCTATTGGGAAGGATAGTGTTAAGCAATCTTGTTTCGAAAAATTCCATATATAAGTTACTAAGAACAGGTGAAAGAGGATTGCCCATTGCCATACCAAACTTCTGTGTGTAAAACTCATCATTAAATACAAATTTTGCATCAACAATACAAAGTTTAATAAGTTTAATGATAGTAGGAACTGGCAATGGTAAATCATACTTAACCAGTTCTTCAGATAAGAAACTTAGTAAATCATCAACTAGAACTTTTGTAAACAAGGAGGTAACATCAAAACTAACCATATTGAAATCATTTAAATTAGTCAAGGTGCTTAATTTATCAACTAAATCTAAGTTGTTTTTAACATTAAAATTAGAAATTTTTCCAACAATTGGGCTCAAAATATCAACAAGCCATTTAGAAAGTTTATAAGAAACTGAACCTATAGAGCTAATAATTGGTCTAACAGGATTACCTGGTTTGTGTGTTTTAATTAATCCATACATATAAGGTAAAGATGGATTAGTAGAAGTAAATTTTTTAATTAATTCATCTTTGCCCTTCAATAGATGTTTTATTGTTTTATTGAAATTGCTGTTAACAGTTTCTAAGGGATTCTTTCTAAGTTTAGAATAGGTTTCAAAATCATCTAGGTGGTTATTCATTTTATCTTGGTAATCGGTTTCTTTCCTAATTACAATAGCATTTATTTTATCTGCTTTAGTAAGACGCAAATTTTTATTATTCAAAAGTGAATCATAAGACTTAAAAAATCTTTGAGGGCAATTGGGAATATTTTGTTTTAACATTGAGCTATATACCATCCCCTTACTAATATTAATTTCATCAGCGGATAAATCAGAGGATTTTTCTAAATTACAAAAGGCTTTTGCAATTTCAACATTATTAAGTTTTTTGAAGTTGCAAAACTTAAACCGAAACCAAGAGCAGCAGTTGTATTTTTATCTAATATTTCATCTGATAAGTTAATTACAAAATTGTTATTAGCGTGCTTTGTCCAATCACTATTTTCAATTAAATTATCTAATTTTCTTTGTAGTTTGTTTTTGAGATTATTACAAATTCTTCTGAGTTTATTATAGCAATGATCCAACATACTATGTTGCCATTCTGATGGAATAGCTTGATAAAAGGAGTATTTTTTGTTTCTCAATATTTTGAATGCTTCTTTCTCCTGTATTTTAGTAATTTCAATATGTTTCTGAAGAATAATTCTCATAAAATCATCAAAAGGACGATCTCTCATGTCAAGGAGTCTATTTGGTAAAAGAGATTTAGGCAAAACTTGTTCATTCAAACAGTCTTTTAAAAAAATTAAGTCGAATTTTAAGCTTATGTGACTTGATCAGTGCAGAAGAAAACTGGGAAACAAAAGAAATATGATTAGGAAAGCTTACCGAGAACATTGTGAAGAGTCGTGTGGTATCCATTGATGCAAAAAGATCACAGTAATCAGGTGATATCAGAATATGCAAGACAACCACTATGAAAAAATAGAGGAATTCCAAGCGCTTTCGTGACTACTCACATTATCAAGGAACTATAAAAGGAAACATGACAAGAGGACTTATATAAGGGGCAAGACTACACCTATATATATATATATATATATATATATATATATATATATATATATATATATATATATATATATATATATATATATATATATATATATATATATATATATATATATATATTTTCTCTGTTGGATGTAGAGGTAACATTGTGTGAAGGATTAGAAACCAGTTAATTGATTTAGTGGACTTGAGTCCTGAAATAAGTACAATGCTGACTTTAAAGGAGGTCTGAGATAGTGACGCTGGAGGACTTTTCTCAGCTGTGTATCTGGTCCTCTGCAAAGACAGTATTATGTATGAGTGTGGTGAGTGTTGAAATGATGAAAGTTTCTTTTGGGATTTTCTTGGTCAAACCTGCCTCGTGGGAGACGGCGACTTATTGAAAAAAAAAAACATATATATATATATATACATATATATATATATATATATATATATATATATGTCTAACGATTAGTAAAACTGGTCAATTAGCAAAACTCATCAAATATAAGTCCTTTCTAATTTTTTATACGTTTAAAGATTTTTTGCATTTATGTTAATGTAAGAATTTATAATTTGTACCAAGATAACTTTGAAACCTACTAACTTATTACAACAACCCATTTAATTAGCAATACCACAACTAATATATTTAGATACGTTAACATTAATTTAATAATACTAAACACAATGAAATATATTTTGTTATGTTCAAATGATTTGCAAATTATTGCATACACAATTTCTCACTATTATTACTAGTACCACTATTCTACTACTACCATTCTACTCCCCACTACTCTACTCTACCACTACTTTACTCTTGCCACTACTCCACTCTACTACTCCCACTACTACTACTACTACCACTACCCACTATACTACTACCACCACACACTACTACTACTCCCACTACTACTATACTACCATCATTACTACTACCCCCACTACTACTACTACCACCACTACTACTACTACTACCATCACTACCACTACTACTGCCACTACTAGTGCTACCCTCGCGACACTCCACCTCACTACTACCACTACTACTACTGCCACTATTACTATTACTACCACTACTATTACTACTACCACTACTATTACTACTACTACTACTACTACCACTACTATTACTACTACTACCACAACTACTACTGCCACTATTACTACTACTACCACTATTACTACTACTACCACTACTACTACTACTACCACTACTACTACCACTACTAGTGCTACCCTCGCGACACTCCACCTCACTACTGCCACTACATATGCTCATTTTCTCTGTTATCTCTGTATGAGGACTGACGAAGTCACTCGTGTCGAAACGTTTCTTCTAATAAATGTCCTCAACTGTACACAATGTCTTTTTCCCCACAATGAGACTTGTCATGCTGCTTCACTCAGGAGTGTACTACGCAACATGATCTACACCATCCCCATATTTCACCCAGGAAATGCGGAAATGCGTGAAAATTCAAGTCTGAAATTTTTTTGATAGCACCTCATACACATACATTTTGTGGAAATTTATTGGTACCAAGAAATTCCACTGCCGGGTTCGTATGTAAATATTGTAGTGTCGTGGTCATGGGGGAACTTAACGCACCCTTACACCCAACAATAACACTACGTAACTGGGAGAATAGTTTGCAAATTGATAGATTTACATAGGCTTAAACTGTTAGTATATTATATTAGACATCAGTATTATTTTATATCAGGTAGTGAGACTAGACATGGTGAAAGCTAGCATCCCAGCGAAAGTAGACCCCAGCATACACCCCTAAGGTGTATGCTGGGGTCACTACTAACATTCTAACTGCTTGCAGGAAGCATTTCTTCTGTGTATGTGGCATCTTAGAGAGAGAGAGAGAGAGAGAGAGAGAGAGAGAGAGAGAGAGAGAGAGAGAGAGAGAGAGAGAGAGAGAGAGAGAGAGAGAGAGAGAGAGAGAGAGGCAGACAGAGACAGAGAGTCATTAGAAGTCAAGATAGCCTGGGTAGAATCAGGGGATTTCTTGCTAGTATAGACTCCAAAATACAAGTAAGTCTGTTCTAGTTTGTGCATGGAAACTGGTTTCCTGTGGGTCAGTTAACCCCCTAAAGAAGTGAAGCGTAGGGGTACTTGTGACAACAGGACTTGAGTCTTGTGTTATCTGTGTCAACAGTGACTGCCAGAGTGGGAATCTCACAGGTTTCTACACATATGATGGTGGTAAGGGTGGTTATGGTTTTGAAGATGGTAGTGAGAGTGTGATGGTAGACTGGTGGCGGTGGATGCTAATACCATCGAAGGTTTTCGTTAATAACTCCAGAACGCCTTACAGAAATCGCTTCACATTTTAAACCCTGGTCAACTAGTATTAGGTGAAGCTTTGTAATTGACAAGTGCAGGTTTTCTCTTCTCAGTTTTATACAGACCATTCCCAAAATTGATTTCCACTAGATCACTGAGCAGGGCTTCAACCTCCTAATTTCCCCATGCAGGAGGAATGCTAACACCTTCTCTAACTCACTAATAAATATGTCACATCTTGTATCAGGGAATATTTCACACATTTAATATCTTATCTATGGAAAATTATTAAGCTTATGAACACCATAAGACACATATGCAGCTAACCTAATAACCCACACTTTCAATCATGTTAGTTTACGTAGAATGTTATAGAATATTGAACTGAAGACGGTCCTGGTAGGTTAATTCTCGGTGATTACCATCTTGTTCTAAATTACTGATTGTGGTCTGAATACCTGGTCGTAGCACTATAACCAAGCTAGAAATAAGGAACAAACAAAAATCAGAAGTGAATAATTATCTATATTTCCTTCCCCAAACCGCATGAAAGTATATGTACAATGTATATAAAATATGTAGAAAGCAGGTTTTCAAGCATGAGACAGTGAGAACTGTGGGCGACCAGACTTACGTCTGCCATTGTTGATTCACGAGTCTCCAACATCTCTTCACAACTTTGGCAGGCTGTCTTGGGGTTGTCTGGGTTGAACCAAGGTGCTAGTATAAGGGCCCCCGCTTGTTATACTCTTAGTAGCTGGTTCACTGGTCAGGAGGGCATGTCTATATGGGTGTGTGACATACGCCGAATACAATATACGTACTTTTAGCATGCCACTTGGAGAAATCTTTAAAGAACTCGATTTTATTTGTGTGAAACTACAGATAACTTCTGTAATAGGAATTTAACTATTATAAATGAAGAAAATTTTATAACATTTAAAATGACATCCTTAAAATTAATTTTTGTTTCGAATTTAAGGAAGGTGTCCGTGGTGGTGCTGGGAAGGAAGGCACTCAAAAAAATGCCCCAACCAATATTCAGTTCCAAGCAAATAACAATTAACACAGATCCTGACATAAATACAACACATGTGTCATATTAACATTCATCTACATGTTAACATTCAAGGCTAGGCATGTCACGGCATCCCGGTCGCAGCAGGAAGTAAACAAAGACTGGCTGGGTGTTTGAGAACCTGTTCACTTTGTATGACTAGCATACACCCTTGGCTGTAAATATCAGTTTTTATTGTAGCTAGTGTAAGTATTACCAGGGAGTGTGAATTGGTGTGTCTACAGCTAGTTTAATTATTCAACATGCTGTGATAAAACGACTTCCCCAGACAGTGGTAGCAGCATTTGCTACACGGGTAGTTACAGGAGCCATTGCTCTGCTAGTATTCACCTAGTTCTCACCTAGTTGTGGTTGCAGGGGTCGAGTCATAGCTCCTGGCCCCGCTTCTTCACTGGCCGCTACTGGGTCACTCTCCCTGCGCCATGAGCTTTATCATACATCTTCTTAAAGCTGTGTATGGATCCTGCCTCAACTACATCACTTCCTAAACTATTCCACTTCCCGACCACTCTGTGACTGAAGAAATACTTCCTAACATCTCTGTGATTCATCTGAATCTTCAACTTCCAACTGTGTCCCCTTGTTGCTGTGTCCCATCTCTGGAACATTCTGTCTCTGTCCACTTTGTCAATTCCTCTCAGTATATGTCGTTATCATGTCCCCCCTATCTCTCCTGTCCTCCAGTGTCGTCAGGTCGATTTCCCTTAACCTCTCCTCGTAGGACATACCCCTTAGCTCCGGGACTAGTCTTATTGCAAACCTTTGCACTTTCTCGAGCTTCTTCACGTGCTTGGCTAGGTGTGGGTTCCAAACTGGTGCTGCGTACTCCAGTATGGGCCTAACGTACACAGTGTACAGGGTCCTGAACGATTCTTTATTAAGATGTCGGAATGCTGTTCTTAGGTTAGCTAGGCGCCCATATGCTGCAGCAGTTATTTGGTTGATGTGCGCCTCAGGAGATGTACCTGGTGTTATACTCACCCCAAGGTCTTTTTCCTTGATTGTGGTTTGCAGTCTCTGGCCCCCTAGGCTGTACTCCGTCTGCGGTCTTCTTTGCCCTTCCCCAATCTTCATGACTTTGCACTTGGTGGGGTTGAACTCCAGGAGTTAATTGCTGGACCAGGCTTGCAGCCTGTCCAGATCCCTTTGTAGTTCTGCCTGGTCCTCGTCCGACTGAATTCTTCTCATCAGCTTCACATCATTTGCAAACAGGGACACTTCGGAGTCTATTCCTTCCGTCATGTCGTTCACAAATACCAGAAACAGCACTGGTCCCAGGACTGACCCCTGTGGAACCCCGCTCGTCACCGGCGCCCACTCTGACACCTCACCACGTACCATGACTCGCTGCTGTCTTCCTGACAGGTATTCCCTGATCCATTGTAGTGCCTTCCCTGTTACCCCTGCCTGGTCCTCCAACTTTTGCACTAATCTCTTGTGTGGAACTGTGTCAAACGCCTTCTTACAGTCCAAGAATATGCAATCTACCCACCCCTCTCTCTCTTGTCTTATTGCTGTCACCCTGTCGTAGAACTCCAGTAGGTTTGTGACACAGGATTTACCGTCCCTGAAACCGTGTTGGCCATCGTTGATAAGCTCATTCCTTTCTAGGTGCTCAACCACCCTTCTCCTGACTATCTTCTCCATGACCTTGCATGCTATACATGTCAGTGACACTGGTCTGTAGTTTAGTGCTACGTTCCTGTCTCCTTTTTAAAAAAATGGAACTACATTTGCTGTCTTCCATACCTCGGGTAGTTGCCCTGTTTCGATAGATGTGTTGAAGATTGTTGTTAGGGGTACACATAGCTCCTCTGCTCCCTCTCTCAGGACCCATGGAGAGATGTTATCCGGCCCATCGCCTTTGAGGTATCTAGCTCGCTTAGCAGCCTCTTCACTTCCTCCTCAGTTGTGTGTATTGTGTCCAGCGCCTGATGGTGTACCCTACCTCTCCTCCTTTCTGGAGGTCCTTCTATCTCCTCTGTGAACACCTCTTTGAATCTCATGTTGAGTTCCTCACACACTTCACGGTCATTTCTTGTGACCTCCCCTCCTTCCTTCCTCAGCCTGATCACCTGGTCCTTGACTGTTGTTCTCCTCCTGATGTGGCTGTACAGCAGCTTTGGGTCAGATTTGGCTTTCGCTGCTATGTCATTCTCGTACTGTCTTTGGGCCTCCCTTCTGATCTGTGCATATTCATTTCTGGCTCTACGACTGCTCTCCTTATTCTCCGGGGTTCTTTGCCTTCTGTACCTCTTCCATTCCCTGGCACACTTGGTTTTGGCTTCCCTGCACCTTTGGGTGAACCATGGGCTCATCCTGTCTTTTTCGCTTCTCCTGTTACCCTTGGGTATAAACCCCTCCTCAGCTTCCTTGCAAATTGTTGTCACATATTCCATCATCACGTCTACTGACTTCCCTGCCATCTCTCTGTCCCACTGAACTCCATGCAGGAAGTTCTTCATGCCCACATATTCACCTTTCTTGTAGTTTGGCTTCATTCGTGCAGCCCTTCCTGTGAGTGTGCTGGTGGGTGCTGTCTCCTCCCCAAAACACTCAGTCTGGGCTCAGGTGTTTCTCCAGACACATTCTCTCTGTTCATGAATCGAATAGACTTGCTTATTTTTTTATTATTCATACTCCTAATTAACGTAGACACAGAGCATCAACACCATACTAATCTCTCACCACCACCAACTATTGACTCACCCACCACCATCACTCACCTCCCATCACCAACTCAACCCTCCCTCAAACATAACTTCATGACTCTATGAATTTTGTACTAAGTTAAACTTACCCTCACCAAAGGCAAACAAACTGCACGGTCACCACCCTCAGTCAAGAAAACTTTGGTATAACCAAAGGTGAGGGTGACTACACCCTCAAGTGTCCGGGGCATACATAAGGGGGATTACCAATAGACCCCTGGCTGTCTTCAAGAAGGCACTGGACAGACACCTAAAGTAAGTACCTGACCAGCCGGGCTGTGGTTTGTACGTCAGTTTGCGTGGGGCCAGCAGTAACAGCCTGGTTGATCAGACCTTGATTCACCACGAGGCCTGGTCTCAGACCGAGTCGTGGGGGTGTTGACCCCCGAAACCCTCTCCAGGTAAACTCCAGGTTATCAAAACCCAGTGTTCACACCACAAGCTTATCAAAAACCCAGTGTTCATAACACAAGCTTATCAAAAACCCAGTGTTCATAACACAAGCTTATCAAAAACCCAGTGTTCATAACACAAGCTTATCAAAAACCCAGTATTTACAAGCATAATGTTATCAAGAACATAGTGTTCACCTACACTCAATATTCATGAAGGTAACCTGAGTGTACACAATATACATTATAATATTTTAGTGTCTCGACGTGTGGACACTCATGAGTTGAAAATGTGGATGTTTACATTCATTGTCTTGATTTTATTAATTTTCAGCACTCAGAGTTATTGAATTTTATTTTACCTCCTGAGAACTGCTGCTATCTTAATTGAACTTACTTTACAAACGCTGTTACCCTGAACCAGCTTACTTTGCCAATGTTTTCATCCTGGTTTGTATTACGAGAATGTTTATCCTGTAGGAGCCCATGCAATAAGATAAGAACTGTTATCCTATCTCAGCTCAATTTTACATTCTGGGAGCTGTTAAAGTGTTGTTTTACCTTTGCTGTTTACAAGTTTGGACTTAAAAGTATATGCAATGTGACCCACAACAGTCGACCAACACCTAGGTATCTGTTCACTGCTTGGTGTAGATGGGCGACAGGTGTAAGAGGGCTTGGTTATGTGTCTCGTTAGGCGCGAGAATGGCTCCCAGGGTCGTTCTGTGACCTGACAGGATATCTTGGTGAGTACAAATAGGAAGCATGTCTGGCGCTCAGCAGACGGAGGATGAAGCCTTCACCACGTCTTGCGCTGAAATGACCCACATGAGTTTGGTGCTTAACAATGATTGATAAAAAAAATGTCAGCCGACTGCCCTGAAAACTGAGTACACACAGGGAGGAAATCAGGGATACAGAGTTGTCGGGTCTGTGATCAACGCCGTCCAGCACTCAGCATTCACAGCAATATTCGAACACTGCTTCTGTTAGTACAGGTGCTACTAAGACTAATGGTGGTGCTACTACTGCTGTTGTTGCTGCTTCTGGTTCTGATACGGCTAGTGCTACTGCTTCTACCGGCAGCTCTACTGCTACTGGTGATGGTGGTAGTATTATTGGCACTGGTACTACTACTGGTGATGGTGGTAGTATTATTGGCACTGGTACTACTACTGGTGATTGTGGTTAGTGTGCTGGTGGTGCTGTTATTTCCGCTGCTCCAGTCTCTTCTCCCTCCTCTCTATTTGGACATAATTATGTCCCGAGGACACCTGGACACCCTGCTGTATGTATCACCAAGGTCAAAATGTTAAGAAGCATTTATAAGTCTTAGAACTGAACTTACGAGGCCAAGTGACAAGTTTTGCACACCTAAAGGTTGCCTGAAGACCACTTCGGTCACTACTCTCGCGCCCAGGTCCCAGACCACTGAAACTTTCTTTGGTATCACTGTGGTGTAACCAGTGTGTGTACATAAGAACTTTAGTATGTACGAGCACTGCAACAGACCTACTGGCTCATGCTAGGAAGGTCCTCAGATTCAACCCCTTTCACTGATAAGAACCGCATTCCAAGTCGCGTTTGCATGGGTCGAGTTGTAGCTCCTGGCCACTCTTAACTTTTATCGACCGGCTTCACTTATTTTTACTTCCAGAAACAAACAGTGCAATACATAATCTTGAAGCTGTGTATAGTACATGCCACGAGTAAGTCGTAGTACAGAATAAACAGAATAATAATAAAAATATTAACTTATTTTACTATACCTTGTACGAGGACTGATAAAACCACTATATGGTTAAACATTTCCATGAATCAATGTGTTCAAGTGTACACAAGTGTCCTTCAGCGCGGTGGTAGCACCAGTGACCACCCCCAGTACCGTACACTTGTCGACGCTGTCACCAAGTGGTTCCACTTGCTGACAGCGTCGACTTGTGTTTGCAGTGGTTGATATTCAGCTCTTGGATCCACCCTCTTTATGATAATAATAATTATTATTTTATTAATATTATTTTGATCTATTTTGAATTATATCTATGGGTAAGAAGTGTATGGGACATTTTGCCCCTGGTGGGCGAAACGTCTTCTAAATAACATGCCATAAACCGCATATTGTCTTATGAACAGAAAGTCTAAATGGGAAGAAAACCGGAGAGTTTATAAAGTGCCTCAAAAAGTTATAAAGTGCCTCAAAGAGTTATAAAGTGCCTCGGAGAGTTATAAAGTGCATCGGAGAGTTATAAAGTGCCTCGGAGAGTTATAAAGTGCCTCGGAGAGTTATAAAGTGCATCGGAGAGTTATAAAGTGCCTCGAAGAGTTATAAAGTGCATCGGAGAGTTATAAAGTGCCTCGGAGATTTATAAAGTGCATCAGAGAGTTATAAAGTGCCTCGGAGAGTTATAAAGTGCCTCGGAGAGATATAAAGTGCCTCGGAGAGTTATAAAGTGCATCAGAGAGTTATAAAGTGCCTCGGAGAGTTATAAAGTGCCTCGGAGAGATATAAAGTGCCTCGGAGAGTTATTAAGTGCCTCGGAGAGTTATAAAGTGCATCGGAAAGTTATAAAGTGCCTCGGAGAGTTATAAAGTGCCTCGGAGAGTTATAAAGTGCCTCGGAGAGTTATAAAGTGCCTCGGAGAGTTATAAAGTGCCTCGGAGAGTTATAAAGTGCCTCGGAGAGTTATAAAGTGCCTCGGAGAGTTATAAAGTGCCTCGGAGAGTTATAAAGTGCCTCGGAGAGTTATAAAGTGCCTCGGAGAGTTATAAAGTGCCTCGGAGAGTTATAAAGTGCCTAGGAGAGGTATAAAGTGCCTAGGAGAGTTATAAAGTGCCTCGGAGAGTTATAAAGTGCCTCGGAGAGTTATAAAGTGCCTCGGAGAGTTATAAAGTGCTTCGGAGAGTCATAAAGTGCCTCGTAGAGTTATAAAGTGCCTCGGAGAGTTATAAAGTGCCTCGGGGAGCTATAAAGTGCCTCGGAGAGTTATAAAGTGCCAAGGAGAGTTATAAAGTGCCAAGGAGAGTTATAAAGTGCCTCAGAGAGTTATAAAGTGCCTCGGAGAGTTATAAAGTGCCTCGGAGAGTTATAAAGTGCCTCGGAGAGATATAAAGTGCCTCGGAGAGTTATAAAGTGCCTCGGAGAGTTTTAAAGTGCCTCAGAGAGATATAAAGTGCCTCGGAGAGTTATAAAGTGCCTCGGAGAGTTATAAAGTGCCTCGGAGAGATATAAAGTGCCTCGGAGAGTTATAAAGTGCCTAGGAGAGTTATAAAGTGCCTCGGAGAGTTATAAAGTGCCTCGGAGAGTTATAAAGTGCCTCGGAGAGTTATAAAGTGCCTCGGAGAGTTTATAAAGTGCCTAGGAGAGATATAAAGTGCCTCGGAGAGTTTATAAAGTGCCTCGGAGAGTTATAAAGTGCCTCGGAGAGTTATAAAGTGCCTCGGAGAGTTATGAAGTGCCTCGGAGAGTTATAAAGTGCCTCGGAGAGTTATAAAGTGCAGAGGAGAGTTATAAAGTGCCTCGAGAGTTATAAAGTGCCTCGAGAGTTATAAAGTGCCTCGGAGAGTTATAAAGTGCCTCGGAGAGTTATGAAGTGCCTCGGAGAGTTATAAAGTGCCTCGGAGAGTTATAAAGTGCCTAGGAGAGTTATAAAGTGCCTCGGAGAGTTATAAAGTGCCTCGGAGAGTTATAAAGTGCCTCGGAGAGTTATAGGCCTCGAGAGTTATGAAGTGCCTCGGAGAGTTATAAAGTGCCTCGGAGAGTTATAAAGTGCCTAGGAGAGTTATAAAGTGCCTCGGAGAGTTATAAAGTGCCTCGGAGAGTTATAAAGTGCCTGAGAGTTATAAGTGCCTCGGAGAGTTATAAAGTGCCTCGAGAGTTATAAAGTGCCTAGGAGAGTTATAAAGTGCCTCGGAGAGTTATAAAGTGCCTCGGAGAGTTATAAAGTGCCTCGGAGAGTTATAAAGTGCCTCGGAGAGTTATAAAGTGCCTCGGAGAGTTATAAAGTGCCTCGGAGAGTTATAAAGTGCCTCGGAGAGTTATAAAATGCCTCGGATTATTATTATTATTATAATCAAATAGAAGCGCTAAACCACAGGGGTTAAAATGCCTCGGAGAGTTATAAAGTGCCTCGGAGAGTTATAAAGTGCCTCGGAGAGTTGTAAAGTGCCTAGGAGCGTGGGATGGTCAGTAGTTATTCCAGGAAGTGCACAGCTTTACTTTATATATATCACAGTTACTTTATTATATATCACAGTTACTTTTTATATATACAGTTACTTTATATATCACAGTTCTTTATTATGAATCACAGTTACTTTATTATATATCACAGTTACTTTAATATATATCACAGTTACTTTATTATATATCACAGTTACTTTATTATATATCACAGTTACTTTATTATATATCACAGTTACTTTATTATGAATCGCAGTTACTTTATTATATATCACAGTTACTTTATTATATATCACAGTTACTTTATTATATATCACAGTTACTTTATTATATATCACAGTTACTTTATTATATATCACAGTTACTTTATTATGAATCACAGTTACTTTATTATATATCACAGTTACTTTATTATGAATCGCAGTTACTTTATTATATATCACAGTTACTTTATTATATATCACAGTTACTTTATTATATATCACAGTTACTTTATTATATATCACAGTTACTTTATTATATATCACAGTTACTTTATTATGAATCGCAGTTACTTTATTATATATCACAGTTACTTTATCATGAATCACAGTTACTTTATTATATATCACAGTTACTTTAATATATATCACAGTTACTTTATTATGAATCACAGTTACTTTATTATATATCACAGTTACTTTATTATATATCACAGTTACTTTATTATATATCACAGTTACTTTATTATATATCACAGTTACTTTATTATGAATCAAGTTACTTTATTATTATCACAGTTACTATTCATGATCACATTATTATATATCACAGTTATACTATAACCATGGATCACAGTTATACTATCACCATGATCACAGTTATACTATCACCATGAATCACAGTTATACTATCACCATGGATCACAGTTATACTATCACCATGAATCACAGTTATACTATCACCATGAATCACAGTTATACTATCACCATGGATCACAGTTATACTATCACCATGAATCACAGTTATACTATCACCATGAATCACAGTTATACTATCACCATGAATCACAGTTATACTATCACCATGGATCACAGTTATACTATCACCATGAATCACAGTTATACTATCACCATGATCACAGTTATACTATCACCATGGATCACAGTTATACTATCACCATGAATCACAGTTATACTATCACCATGGATCACAGTTATACTATCACCATGAATCACAGTTATACTATCACCATGGATCACAGTTATACTATCACCATGGATCACAGTTATACTATCACCATGAATCACAGTTATACTATCACCATGGATCACAGTTATACTATCACCATGGATCACAGTTATACTATCACCATGGATCACAGTTATACTATCACCATGAATCACAGTTATACTATCACCATGGATCACAGTTATACTATCACCATGAATCACAGTTATACTATCACCATGAATCACAGTTATACTATCACCATGGATCACAGTTATACTATCACCATGGATCACAGTATACTATCACCATGATCACAGTTATACTATCACCATGAATCACAGTTATACTATCACCATGGATCACAGTTATACTATCACCATGGATCACAGTTATACTATCACCATGAATCACAGTTATACTATCACCATGGATCACAGTTATCACATATCACCATGATCACAGTTATCTATCACATGGATCCAGTTATACTATCACCATGAATCACAGTTATACTATCACCATGGATCACAGTTATACTATCACCATGATCACAGTTATACTATCACCATGAATCACAGTTATACTATCACCATGATCCAGTTATACTATCACCATGGATCACAGTTATACTATACCATGGATCACAGTTATACTATCACATAATCACAGTTATACTATCACCATGGTCACAGTTATACTATCACCATGATACGTTAATTCACCATGGACCAGTTATACTATCACCATGATCCAGTTATCTTCAATGATCAGTTCTCACGATCCAGTTATACTATCACCATGATCACAGTTATACTATCACCATGATCACAGTTATACTATCACCATGGATCCAGTTTATATCACATGATCACAGTATATTCACCTGATCACAGTTATCTATCCCATGTCAATAGTACCATCTCAAGTTTCTATCCCAATGATCCATTTCATTATCCCATTCCAGTATACATCACTATGAATCCATCTTCCATGATAAGTTTCTATCCATGATCGTTACTATATGATCATTATCTATCACCATGATCCAGTTATACTTCCATGATCAGTTTACTATCACCATGATCCAGTTTCTATCTCATGATTCCATTTAATTATTTCCATTCTAATGATCCATTATAATTATCACCTAGATAATTCTCACTATCCATGATTCCCATTATATTCATCTCATGATATCCAGCTTTATATCTCTAATGTATTCTCATCCTAATGATCTCAGTTTCCTATCACTAATGTATTCCATCAAGTATTCTCTATCACTAATATTATCTATCCATTCTAATGATATATCTCCATGATCACTATGTATTCTCATCCTATGTATTCTCCATTCATAATGTATTCTCCATGATCCATGTTATAATCATCCATGATCCACTCTAATTATCTCCATCCATGGATTCCCATAATATCTCTTCCTATGATTCACATCTCTATTATCTATCTGCCTAATGCATTCTTATCTCTAATGTATTCTCCCATAAGTACTATTCCTATGTATTCACAGTTTCTATACTCATGTATTCACATCTATGTATTCCCTCTCTATGTATTCCACTAATGTATTCTCATCCTATGTATTCTCCTTCTAATGTATTTCCTTCCTAATGTATCCATCTCTAATGTATTCCCATCCTAATGTATTCTCCATTCTCTATGCTATTCCCTTCTCAATGTATTCATCCTCTATGAATCCAGTATTCTCCTTCCCTATGTATTCCCATCTAATTACTTCACTATGATCTACAATGTATTCTATCCCTAATGTATTCTCTCTAATGTATTTCTTCCATGTATTCCATTCTAATGTATTCCCATATCCTATGTATTCTCATCCTATGTATTCTCCTCCTAATGTATTTCCTTCCATAATGTATTTCCTTCCCTAATGTATTCTCCATAATCATCTCTCATGTATTCCTCTATCCTCATGATTCCCAGTTCATAATGTATTCCCATATCCTAATGTATTCATCCCATAATGTATTTCTTCCCATAATGTATTCTCCTTCATCATGATTCAGTATTCCTCAAGTTCTCTATATGTATTCCAGTATCTTCTAATGTATTCTCATCTCTAATGTATTCTCCTTCATAATGTATTCTCTCCCATGAATATTTCCTTCCATAATGTATTCTCCTTCCATATGACTATCCCTATGATCTCTATGTATTTCCTCTATACTCCCATAATGTATTCTCCTCATAATGTATTCTCTTCTAATGTATTCTCCTCCTAAGTATCTTCCTCCAAGTATTCTCTTCCCATGATTTACCTATGTCAGTTATAATGTATTCCCTCAATGTATTCCATAATGTATTCTCCATCCTAATGTATTCTCCTTCAATGTATTCTCCTTCCCTAATGTATTCTCTCTCTAAGTATTCTCCTATAATGTATCTCCTCCCTAATGATATTCTCCTCCAATGTATTCTTTCCTAATGTATTCTCCTTCCTAATGTATTCCTCATATGATCTCTCCTATGTATTCTCTCCCTAATGTATTCTCCTCCTAATGTATTCTCCTATCTCCTAATGTATTCTCCTTCCATAATGTATTCTCTCCATGCTCCTCTAATGTATTCTCTCCTAATTATTCTCCTCTCTAATGTTCCCTCCTAATGTATTCTCTCTAATGTATTCTCCTCCTAATGTATTCTCCTCCCTAATGTATTCTCTCCATGTACCTCCTAATGTATTCTCCATCTCTAATGTATTCTCCTTCTCTAATGTATTCTCCTCTTAATGTATTCTCCTCATAATGTATTCTCCTTCATTAATGTATCTCCTCCATTAATGTATCCTTCCAGTCTCTCATAATGTATTCTCCTTCTCTAATGTATTCTCCTTCTCTAATGTATTCTCCTTCTCTAATGTATTCTCCTCTCATAATGTATTCTCCTTCCATAATGTATTCTCCTCCCATAATGTATTCTCCTTCCATAATGTATTCTCCTTCCATAATGTATTCTCCTTCCATAATGTATTCTCCTCCCATAATGTATTCTCCTCCCCTAATGTATTCTCCTTCCATAATGTATACTCCTCCCCTAATGTATTCTCCTCCCATAATGTATTCTCTTCTCATAATGTATTCTCCTCCCCTAATGTATTCTCCTCTAATGTATTCTCCTCCCCTACTGTATTCTCAACCTCTAGTGTATTCTCCTCCCCTAATGTATTCTCCTCCCATAATGTATTCTCCTTCCATAATGTATTCTCCTCCCCTAATGTATTCTCCTCCCCTAATGTATTCTCCTCTCATAATGTATTCTCCTCTCATAATGTATTCTCCTCTCATAATGTATTCTCCTCCCATAATGTATTCTCCTCCCCTAATGTATTCTCCTCACATAATGTATTCTCCTCCCCTAATGTATTCTCCTCCCATAATGTATTCTCCTTCCATAATGTATTCTCCTCCCATAATGTATTCTCCTCCCATAATGTATTCTCCTTCCATAATGTATTCTCCTCCCTTAATGTATTCTCCTCCCCTAATGTATTCTCATCTCATAATGTATTCTCCTCTCATAATGTATTCTTGGCTTCTGACCTGCGCACTAAGATGTTCCTCTGTTATCGTTGAACACTAAGTTAGTGTTTGAGTTAAGACGTGACGCAGGTGATTGATTGACTTGTTTTCATGTCTGTCAAGACCAGGAGAGACATCAAGGCTGAGTGTCATCAAGGCTGCGTGTCATCAAGGCTGCGTGTCATCAAGGCTGCGTGTCATCAAGGCTGCGTGTCATCAAGGCTGCGTGTCATCAAGGCTGCGTGTCATCAAGGCTGCGTGTCATCAAGGCTGCGTGTCATCAAGGCTGCGTGTCATCAAGGCTGAGTGTCATCAAGGCTGCGTGTCATCAAGGCTACGCGTCATCAAGGCTGAGTGTCATCAAGGCTGAGTGTCATCAAGGCTGAGTGTCATCAAGGCTGCGTGTCATCAAGGCTGCGCGTCATCAAGGCTGAGTGTCATCAAGGCTGAGTGTCATCAAGGCTGAGTGTCATCAAGGCTGCGTGTCATCAAGGCTGCGTGTCATCAAGGCTGCGTGTCATCAAGGCTGAGTGTCATCAAGGCTGAGTGTCATCAAGGCTGCGTATCATCAAGGCTGCGTGTCATCAAGGCTGCGTGTCATCAAGGCTGAGTGTCATCAAGGCTGAGTGTCATCAAGGCTGCGTGTCATCAAGGCTACGTGTCATCAAGGCTGCGTGTCATCAAGGCTGAGTGTCATCAAGGCTGCGTGTCATCAAGGCTGCGTGTCATCAAGGCTGCGTGTCATCAAGGCTCCGTGTCATCAAGGCTGAGTGTCATCAAGGCTGCGTGTCGTCAAGGCTGCGTGTCATCAAGGCTGCGTGTCATCAAGGCTGCGTGTCATCAAGGCTGCGTGTCATCAAGGCTGAGTGTCATCAAGGCTGCGTGTCATTAAGGCTGCGTGTCATCAAGGCTGCGTGTCATCAAGGCTGAGTGTCATCAAGGCTGCGTGTCATCAAGGCTGCGTGTCATCAAGGCTGAGTGTCATCAAGGCTGCGTGTCATCAAGGCTGCGTGTCATCAAGGCTGCGTGTCATCAAGGCTGCGTGTCATCAAGGATGCGTGTCATCAAGGCTGAGTGTCATCAAGGCTGAGTGTCATCAAGGCTGCGTGTCATCAAGGCTTCGTGTCATCAAGGCTGCGTGTCATCAAGGCTGAGTGTCATCAAGACTGCGTGTCATCAAGGCTGAGTGTCATCAAGGCTGCGTGTCATCAAGGCTGAGTGTCATCAAGGCTGCGTGTCATCAAGGCTGCGTGTCATCAAGGCTCCGTGTCATCAAGGCTGAGTGTCATCAAGGCTGCGTGTCGTCAAGGCTGCGTGTCATCAAGGCTGCGTGTCATCAAGGCTGCGTGTCATCAAGGCTACGTGTCATCAAGGCTGAGTGTCATCAAGGCTGCGTGTCATCAAGGCTGCGTGTCATCAAGGCTGCGTGTCATCAAGGCTGCGTGTCATCAAGGCTGAGTGTCATCAAGGCTGAGTGTCATCAAGGCTGCGTGTCATCAAGGCTACGTGTCTTCAAGGCTGCGTGTCATCAAGGCTGAGTGTCATCAAGGCTGAGTGTCATCAAGGCTGCGTGTCATCAAGGCTGCGTGTCATCAAGGCTGCGTGTCATCAAGGCTGAGTGTCATCAAGGCTGCGTGTCATCAAGGCTGCGTGTCATCAAGGCTGCGTGTCATCAAGGCTCCGTGTCATCAAAGCTGAGTGTCATCAAGGCTGCGTGTCGTCAAGGCTGCGTGTCGTCAAGGCTGCGTGTCATCAAGGCTGAGTGTCATCAAGGCTGCGTGTCATCAAATCTGCGTGTCATCAAGGCTGCGTGTCATCAAGGCTGCGTGTCATCAAGGCTAGTGTCATCAAGGCTGAGTGTCATCAAGGCTGCTTGTCATCAAGGCTTCGTGTCATCAAGGTGCTGTCATCAAGGCTGAGTTCATCAAGGCTGAGTGTCATCAAGGCTGGTGTCATAAGGCTGCGTGTCATCAAGGCTGCAGTGTCATCAAGGCTGGTGTCATCAAGGCTGCGTGTCATCAAGGCTTCGTGTCATCAAGGCTGCGTGTCATCAAGGACTGCGTGTCATCAAGGCTGAGTGTCATCAAGGCTGCGTGTCATCAAGGCTGCGTGTCATCAAGGCTGCGTGTCATCAAGGCTGCGTGTCATCAGGCTCGTGTCATCAAGGCTGCGTGTCATCAAGGCTGCGTGTCATCAAGGCTGAGTGTCATCAAGGCTGCGTGTCATCAAGGCTGCGTGTCATCAAAGCTGCGTGTCATCAAGGCTGCGTGTCATCAAGGCTGAGTGTCATCAAGACTGCGTGTCATCAAGGCTGAGTGTCATCAAGGCTGCGTGTCATCAAAGCTGCGTGTCATCAAGGCTGCGTGTCATCAAGGCTGCGTATCATCAAGGCTGCGTGTCATCAAGACTGCGTGTCATCAAGGCTCCGTGTCATCAAGGCTGCGTGTCATCAAGGCTGCGTGTCATCAAGGCTGCGTGTCATAAAGGCTGAGTGTCATCAAGGCTGCGTGTCATCAAGGCTGCGTGTCATCAAGGCTGCGTGTCATCAAGACTGCGTGTCATCAAGGCTGCGTGTCATCAAGGCTGCGTGTCATCAAGGCTGCGTGTCATCAAGGCTGCGTGTCATCAAGGCTGTATCATCAAGGCTGAGTGTCATCAAGGCTGCGTGTCATCAAGGCTGCGTGTCATCAAGGCTGCGTGTCATCAAGGCTGCGTGTCATCAAGGCTGCGTGTCATAAAGGCTGAGTGTCATCAAGGCTGCGTGTTATCAAGGCTGCGTGTCATCAAGGCTGCGTGTCATCAAGGCTGCGTGTCATCAAAGCTGAGTGTCATCAAGGCTGCGTGTCATCAAGGCTGCGTGTCATCAAGGCTGCGTGTCATCAAGGCTGCGTGTCATCAAGGCTGCGTGTCATCAAGGCTGCGGTCAACAAGGCTGCGTGTCATCAAGGCTGCGTGTCATCAAGGCTTGGTGTCATCAAGGCTGCGTGTCATCAAGGCTGCGTGTCAAAGGTGGTGTCATCAAGGCTGCAGTGTCATCAAGGCTGAGTGTCATCAAGGCTGCGTGTCATCAAGGCTGAGTGTCATCAAGGCTGCGTGTCATCAAGGCTGCGTGTCATCAAGGCTTGAGTGTCATCAAGGCTGGTGTCATCAAGGCTGAGTGTCATCAAGGCTGGTGTCATCAAGGCTGAGTGTCATCAAGGCTGAGTGTCATCAAGGCTGCGTGTCATCAAGGCTGCGTGTCATCAAGGCTGCGTGTCATCAAGGCTGCGTGTCATCAAGGCTGCGTGTCATCAAGGCTGCGTGTCACCTTTAAAGCACGAATTACCAACACCTTAATGACTAAAATTGTCATTAAATTCGTGATGTATAAAATGCTGATATTTGGTTCTCCCTCAGTGTACTCATCGCTCCAAGGCTCTTCATACTTCCCATGAAGAGAAGAGAGCAATGAGTACAGTGAGAGAGAAAACAAGAAATGTAAAGGGACCACGACTCTTCAACATCTTCCCTTCACGCATATGAGAGATTTCCAACTGATCCCTGGCAATCTTGGAGAGGAAATTTGACGGGTTACTTACATTAGTTCTTGATCAGACTGGTTGTGGTGCATACGTTGAGATGCTGGCGTTGAGCACTAACAGCCTAATCGATCAAGCCATCAACTAAGAGGCCTGGTCTGGGATCGGTGACTTCTACAGGTAACATACAGGTGTCCATCGGTGTATATACACTGTTGATATCAGTGCACAATATGCAACGAAGTCAATACACTCTTCAGAACGAATAAAATTCCGTCTGCATAGAATATCAGATGTTTACGGGGGTCAACGCCCCCCAGCCCGACCATAAATCAGGCCTCCTGGAGGATGAAGGCGTGATCTATTAGTCTGTTACTGCTGGCTGCACACAGTCCGACATACAAACCACAACCCAATTAATCAGAAACTTATTTGAAGTCAGACAGGGATAGGAGGGTGTGGTAGTCCCCACTGTGTATGAAGGGAAGGTGTGTATGAAGGGAAGGTGTGTATGAAGGGAAGGTGTGTATGAAGGGAAGGTGTGTATGAAGGGAAGGTGTGTATGAAGGGAAGGTGTGTATGAAGGAAGGTGTGTATGAAGGAAGGTGTGTATGAAGGAAGGTGTGTATGAAGGAAGGTGTGTATGAAGGAAGAGTGTGTATGAAGGAAGGTGTGTATGAAGGAAGGTGTGTATGAAAGGTAAGGTGTATATGAAGGAAGGTGTGTATGAAGTAAAGGTGTATATGAAGGAAGAGTGTGTATGAAAGGGAAGGTGTGTATGAAGGAAGGTGTGTATAAAGGAAGGTATGTATAAAGGAAGGTGTATGAAGGGAAGGTGAGTATGAAGGTAAGGTGTATATGAAGGGAAGGTGTGTATGAAGGTAAGGTGTATATGAAGGGAAGGTGTGTATGAAGGGAAGGTGTGTATGAAGGGAAGGTGTGTATGAAGGTAAGGTGTATATGAAGGGAAGGTGTGTATGAAGGTAAGGTGTATATGAAGGGAAGGTGTATATGAAGGGAAGGTGTATATGAAGGGAAGATGTGTATAAAGGGAAGGTGTGTATAAAGGGAAGGTGTGTATGAAGGTAAGGTGTGTATGAAGGTAAGGTGTATATGAATGGAAGGTGTATATGAAGGGAAGGTGTGTATGAAGGGAAGGTGTGTATAAAGGGAAGGTGTGTATGAAGGGAAGGTGTGTATAAAGGGAAGGTGTGTATGAAGGGAAGGTGTATGAAGGGAAGGTGTGTATGAAGGGAAGGTGTATATGAAGGGAAGGTGTATATGAAGGGAAGGTGTGTATAAAGGGAAGGTGTGTATAAAGTGAAGGTGTGTATGAAGGTAAGGTGTGTATAAAGGAAGGTGTGTATGAAGGTAAGGTGTGTATGAAGGGAAGGTGTGTATGAAGGTAAGGTGTGTATGAAGGGAAGGTGTGTATGAAGGGAAGGTGTGTATGAAGGGAAGGTGTGTATAAAGGGAAGGTGTGTATGAAGGGAAAGTGTGTATGAAGGGAAGGTGTGTATGAAGGAAGGTGTGTATGAAGGGAAGGTGTGTATAAAGGAAGGTGTGTATGAAGGGAAGGTGTGTATGAAGGGAAGGTGTGTATGAAGGGAAGGTGTGTATGAAGGGAAAGTGCTGTGCTGTCTCTTAGTCAACTCACAGTACTCCTCTATTTTACTGGACGTATTTTGCATAGTCTGTCGAGCCTTTCACTTTGTAACTGAGTGATTTCTGTATGCAGATTTGGGATCAGTCCTTCTAGAATTTTTCCAGGTGCAAATTAAGATGCATCTTTCTCGCCTACATTCCAAGGAGTACATACAGGTCGAGGGTCAATCATCTATCTCAGTTCTTAGGTGCATGGTTAAATTTATACATGCAGTGAAGGTTCTCTGTACATTCTCTAGGTCTGTAATTTATCCTGCCTTTGAAGGAGTTGTTAGTGTTCAGCAGTGTTCTAGCCTAGAAAGAACAAGTGATTTAAGAATTTCTTGTTTTGAAGGTTCTTGTTATCCATCTTATCATTTTCTCCTCGGTTGTGATAATGGCATTGTTGTGATCGTTGAAAGTGAGATCCTCTGACATCATCACTCCTAAGTCCCTCACAGTTTTTTTTTGTTCTACTAAAGATGTGTTATAGTGTGAGACATGCAGTGTTTATTCTTCTACCGCAGTTATTTGATGTTGATCTTAAGCTCCTGTAACCCTGTCTATATCTGGTTGCTTTAGAAATATGCCACACTCTGTACCATTCTTTTTGCCTGGGTTTAGGTAGAAGAGGCTGGGTTTACGGGATATGGTTCCTACCTCTCTCGCATTACGCAGTGGTAAATACTTATCTAGATATTATTATCTTCAAATGAACAGTAAGCGTTGCTATGACCCACCACCTGCTGAATATGGTGGAGTTTGTCGTCCCCTCCCTATTATGGCTTGCGTTTCCTCTTGGAAGATAAAACACAATAGTCCAGGTGCCTAAAACACGTTTGAGCAACTAGTCAGTTCACTTTCTCCACTCTTGCCCCTGACCGTACGTAGTGCTGTCAGGTGCTGGAGAGAAAGACCTTGAAACTCTGTTTCCAGTGTTGTTATATAGGAAAGAGTAAACTTCCGCTGTACCCATGAAGACTACAACTTCCTGGTAGTCTATGAACTACCCAAATCTTGAGTAATGATGAAGGAGACTAAGTAATAAGTAGAAAACACTGAAGCTAACTTGACGGCCTTCACCCAAAATGGCTTCTCCGACGCAGTTCCGCTTTGACAACATCCCACAATCTCTTCTTTAACCAACCTCTGTCTTCCTTATAATGAAAAGTAACAACATTACATGTGACTCAAATACAACAAAAATTATGTATAATTCTAATACTCGAATCTAAAATATAAACACGAGGCTTTTACGTTAAAAAAGTAGGTTGACTCAGTTAACCTAACTGCACCATCTTGTATCCTCCGGTAGTTATTAAAAAAACCTACATAAAAACCAGTAAATCGACGGACAAGCAGAAAATGTTTTTTTAAACGTTTGCGCAGTGTATAAATCAAGTGGTTAATTCACTGTCTGGGTGCGTATATTATTGTTTACTTGTGCCAAATAAACTTAGACATTCAAACAAGACAGAGGTATTTATTAAAAATATTTTATTTAAGTAATGAGATATACTCCAAAATTTTACGTGGTATGTAAATTATTATTGTTTTTACCAAAGCTCATTTAGCAGCCTAACACATCCTTCGTAATATGTAATTGATCTTAATCCCACTTAACCTATGTAACTGATCTTAATCCCACCTATGTAACTGATCTTAATCCCACCTATGTAACTGATCTTAATCCCACCTATGTAACTGATCTTAATCCCACCTATGTAACTGATATTAATCCCACCTATGTAACTGATCTTAATCCCACCTATGTAACTGATATTAATCCCACTTATGTAACTGATCTTAATCCCACCTATGTAACTGATCTTAATCCCACCTATGTAACTGATCTTAATCCCACTTAACCTATGTAACTGATCTTAATCCCACCTATGTAACTGATCTTAATCCCACTTAACCTATGTAAGGTTAACTTAATTACAATAGTAGTGTTTATCACTGAAGGATCATTGGCAAGCAGACCAAGCAGACCAAGCAGACCAAGCAGACCAAGCAGACCAAGCAGACCAAGCAGACCAAGCAGACCAAACAGACAAGTTCTGCTTAAAAAGTGCATCATGTTCAGAGTCGAGTTTGTTAGGGTTAAGTCTCAACTCTTGGGCCTCAACTCTTTTATAATCGACTGATATTTTTAGTTTATTAGCCTCTTGGACTTGATCAAATTACTCTTGAAGCTGCGTATGTAAGTTACCACTACACCTGAAGCTGTGTATGGAAGTTAACACTATACTTGAAGCTGTGTATGTAAATTACCACTACTCTGGAAGCTGTGTATGGAAGTTGTTACCACTACTCTGGAAGCTGTGTATGGAAGTTAACACTATACTTGAAGCTGTGTATGAAGTTACCACTACTCTTGAAGCTGTGTATGAAGTTACCACTACTCTTGAAGCTGTGTATGAAGTTACCACTACTCTTGAAGCTGTGTATGAAGTTACCACTACTCTTGAAACTGTGTATGTAAGTTACCACTACACCTGAAGCTGTGTATGGAAGTTGCCACTACTCTTGAAGCTGCGTATGGAAGTTGTTACCACTAATTCGTAATTCTTCACCCACCTGGCTCTGCGTTTTCACTATTACACTTTAAGTTATTCTTAACGTTCTTGTAACTCTTCTGGGTGTTCAAGTTTCTTCTGTGTCCCTTTATTCGTGTCTCACTCATGTCAAGCAATATCTCACTCATGTCAAGCAGTATCTCACTCATGTCAAATAGTATCTCACTCATGTCAAACAGTATCTCACTCATGTCAAACAGTATCTCACTCATGTCAAATAGTATCTCACTCATGTCAAATAGTATCTTACTCATGTCAAATAGTATCTCACTCATGTCAAATAGTATCTTACTCATGTCAAACAGTATCTCACTCATGTCAAATAGTATCTCACTCACGTCAACTAGAATCTTACTCATGTCAAAGAGTATCTCACTCATATCAAGCAGTATCTCACTCATGTCATATAGTATCTCACTCATGTCAAATAGTATCTCACTTATGTCAAACAGTATCTCACTCATATCAAATAGTATCTTACTCATGTCAAACAGTATCTCACCTATGTCAAACAGTGTCTCAGGTCAAACAGTATCTCACTCATGTCAGTGTCTCACTTATATCAGTGTCTTACTCATGTCAAACAGTATCTCACTCATGTCAATGTCTCACTCATATCAGTGTCTCAATCATTTCCAACAGTGTCTCAGGTCAAACAGTATCTCACTCATGTCAAACAGTATCTCACTCATGTCAAACAGTATCTCACTCATGTCAGTGTCTCACTCATGTCAAACAGTATCTCATTATGTCAAACAGTATCTCACTCATGTCAGTGTCTCACTCATATCAAACAGTGTCTCACTCATGTCAGTGTCTCACTTATATCAGTGTCTCACTTATGTCAAACTGTGTCTCACTCATGTCAGTGTCTCATTCATGTCAGTGTCTCAATCATGTCAATGTCTCACTCATGTCAAACAGTATCTCACTCATGTCAAACAGTATTTCACACATGTCAAACAGTATTTCACTCATGTCAAACAGTATTTCACTCATGTCAAACAGTATTTCACTCATGTCAAACAGTACCTCACTCATGTCAAACAGTACCTCACTCATTTCAAACAGTATTTCACTCACGTCAAACAGTACCTCACTCATGTCAAACAGTATTTCAATCATGTCAAACAGTATTTCACTTACGTCAAACAGTATCTCACTCATGTCAAACAGTATCTCACTCATATCAGTGTCTCACTCATGTCAAACAGTATTTCACTCATGTCAAACAGTATCTCACTCATGTCAAACAGTATTTCACACATGTCAAACAGTATATCACTCATGTCAAACAGTATTTCACTTATGTCAAACAGTATCTCACTCACGTCGAACAGTATCTCACTCACGTCGAACAGTATCTCACTCATGTCAAACAGTATGTCACTCATGTCAAACAGTATTTTACTCATGTCAAACAGTATCTCACTCATGTCAAATAATATCTCACTCATGTCAAATAGTATCTCACTTATGTCAAACAGTATGTCACTCATGTCAAATAGTATCATACTCATGTCAAACAGTATCTCACCTATGTCAAACAGTGTCTCAGGTCAAACAGTATCTCACTCATGTCAAATCAGTTGTCTCACTATGTCAAACAGTATTCACCTCATGTCTCAAATCAGTATCTCACTCATGTCAAACAGTATCTCACCATGTCAAACAGTAACTCATTTCAGTGTCACAATCATATCAAACTGTCTCAGGTCAAACAGTTTCTCACTTATATCAGTGTCTCACTGATGTCAAACAGTATCTGTTACAAAATGACACGATATCTATTAATAATAGACATCTCCAGTGAACACTAGAAAGGAAAGCCCTTCTAGCATCCAGCCTGTTACTGGGCTTTTGCAACAAAGTCAGTATCCTGGTTCAGTTATCCGACATATTATATAGCTGAAGAGGATTGCAACTGATAGGTACTAACCAAACAGATATATTTAAAAGGTTTATTATCAAAGTGAGAAAATCTAGGGTAGCAAAGTAAATCAAATATAAAGATATTAATTAAGATATCAAGCAGGAGGTTAATTAGGAGGGTAGCTCCTACACTGCTCTCATATACAATAAGTCTGTGCTGAGGGCACATGTATATAAATTACTCAGAAGTACCATCATGTACAATGTCAGTAATTACAATAATATATACAAATAATAATAAATGTGTGTACGAGTGTGCTCCCGGTAACTATAACTCGACTCAACCAGTGTACGACATAACAACTTCTCATAAGCTAGCTGTACTAACCTGACAATCAGAACAGCTTGATTGTTCAGTAAAATGACCACTTCGCAGAACAGCACTATAACAGGCAACAGCAACACAGCGTCAGGAACAAGGAGATAGAAAATCGACCCTAACTGGGGACCATCAGTAGATCCTCCAAAACAGTCATAAAACTCCCTTTCTACTGAAACTAGGTTCAGCATAAACAATCCAAAACTGTGGCGGTGCACAGATGCCTTATCGAATTAGGTCCAGAGCTAGAGCTTGAGACCTGAGTTTTATCAGAGTGTCAATGTGACACACAACCCAGAACAACGTCGAAAAATCACAGTCTAGTCTATTCTCTGTGAACAGAGTTACACAGAGTTCTGAGAAGTATGCTTCGCCTCACCCACGAATGCATACTCTACCCAACAGAGTCTAATGTCGAGAAAACAAGTAGAAATGGAGTGAGGTGTTGACTCGACGAGGGTCAGCAGGCCAGAGAGAGAGAGAGGAAAGAGGAACAACCACCCAGCTCAGGTGTGTTCAGAGACTGACTCCTCCCAGCAACTAGACGCCGGCAGCGTAACAGTAGTTTGCCAACACCAAGGCAGTTACTACACACTCAACAAAAATAATATATTACATCCTACCTAAAGTAAATAAATACAAATGATAATCTAATATTAGTCTAATAATAATATAAAGCAAGATATTAACGATTTAGCTATTATCGAGAATATCAGCAATATAAAATTATAGAAAATGGTAATATACATTATATACATTGAGGCCCAATTCAGGAGGTGCAATAGTATCTCACTCATGTCAGTGTCTCACTCATGTCAAACAGTATCTCACTCATGTCAGTGTCTCACTCATGTCAAACAGTATCTCACTGATGTCAAACAGTATCTCACTCATGTCAGTGTCTCACTCATGTCAAACAGTGTCTCACTGATGTCAGACAGTATCTCACTCATGTCAGTGTCTCACTCATGTTAAACAGTATCTCACTGATATCAAACAGTATTTCACTCATGTCAGTGTCTCACGCATGTCAAACAGTATCTCACTGATGTCAAACAGTATCTCACTCATGTCAGTGTCTCACTCATATCAAACAGTGTCTCACTCATGTCAGTGTCTCACTTATATCAGTGTCTCACTTATGTCAAACAGTGTCTCACTCATGTCAGTGTCTAATTCATGTCAGTGTCTCAATCATGTCAAACAGTATCTCACTCATGTCAGTGTCTCACTCATGTGAAACAGTATCTCACTCATGTATGTGTCTCACTCATGCCAAACAGCATTTCACTCATGTCAGTGTCTCACTCATGTCAAACAGTATTTCACTCATGTCAAACAGTATCTCACTCATGTCAAACAGTATTTCACTCATGTCAAACAGTATCTCACTCATGTCAAACAGTATTTCACTCATGTCAAACAGTGTTTCACTCATGTCAAACAGTATCTCACTCATGTCAAACAGTATGTCACTCATGTCAAACAGTATCTCACTCATGTCAAACAGTATCTCACTCATGTCAAACAGTATGTCACTCATGTCAAACAGTATGTCACTCATGTCAAACAGTATCTCACTCATGTCAAACAGTATCTCACTCATGTTAAACAGTATCTCACTCATGTCAAACAGTATTTCACTCATGTCAAACAGTGTTTCACTCATGTCAAACAGTATCTCACTCATGTCAAACAGTATGTCACTCATGTCAAACAGTATCTCACTCATGTCAAACAGTATCTCACTCATGTCAAACAGTATGTCACTCATGTCAAACAGTATGTCACTCATGTCAAACAGTATCTCACTCATGTCAAACAGTATCTCACTCATGTCAAACAGTATGTCACTCATGTCAAACAGTATGTCACTCATGTCAAACAGTATGTCACTCATGTCAAACAGTATCTTCTTACCAACGCTCTGTTTCTCTCAGTGTATTATCGTTATTATATCTCATTTTATTATTATCCTGATATAGACAAGTCTTGAACATGTACGAGTCCTGGAGTTAGATTAGAAGTCTTAGATTAAGATTAAGAGTTACTAACTAAGAGTTAGGTTGCCGAGAGTCCTGTCTCAATCATTCAGTAGATTTGTATGAGGAACATGGAAATGGGTTATCAGATTGTGTTCTCTTAGACTGTTGTTGGTTTTTGGCACGGTGCTCCACCAGAGTTTATACATAGCATGGTAGAACAACTTATGAGTATCTGAAGAATACGAGAGAGGGAGAGAGAGAGAGAGAGAGAGAGAGAGAGAGAGAGAGAGAGAGAGAGAGAGAGAGAGAGAGAGAGAGAGAGAGAGAGAGAGAGAGAGAGAGAGAGAGACAGAGAGAGACAGAGACAGAGACAGAGACAGAGAAAGAGAGGGAGGAGGCGCTGACGTCCGGGTTCGATTCCCAGCAAGGGTAAAAACATTGGACGCGTTTCCTTACACCTGTTGTCCTGTTCACCTAGCAAGTAGGTACCTGGGTGTTAGTCGACTGGTGTGGGTCGCACCCTGGGGAACAAGACTGAGGCTCACAATGGAAATAAGACAGACAGTCCCTCGGTGACGCACTGCCTTTCTTGGGTTATCCTGGATAGCTAACCCTCCGAGGTTAAAAAGCCAAACAAAATCTTATCTAACACTTTTCAAAAAGGGACATATTATTCCTTTGTGCTATTCTTTACAAATTATGTAAAACTGACAAGATTAATACGAACGCATGATGCTAGACGTATGTGCCAGGAATATTTAAACAAACTAGAAATGTAGTCTAGTAAGTGGCTGTTGGAGTGTAACCCCAACAAGTGTAAGGTTATGAAAACTGGAGAAAACACTAGAGACAATACAAACAAAGAGGAGAAGCCACTCTCGACATTATACAGTGAACGAATCCTTCAATAATGTTCGTGGATGCTTGAGAAGGGTTCTTGATCAAAGAAAGTGGAGTTTTACTGGCCTGTTCATGCATCACATTTGGTAACCTCCTAGTCCTCATTCGCTATATGACCCCTACGAGTTTAAGGCTTCCCTAGGAATATAATAATTATAAAATTACCCATTGTGCTGGACATCTTTGCCATAAACCTTCATGGACACATCTCTCAGGTATCTCAGTACTTCTTTTTGATAGTTGTCATGTATGAGCCCACTCGTCTCTAGGTGCTCTACCACTCGTCTCTAGGTGCTCTACCACTCGTCTATAGGTGCTCTACCACTCGTCTCTACGTGCTCTACCACTCGTCTCTAGGTGCTCTACCACTCGTCTATAGGTGCTCTACCACTCGTCTCTACGTGCTCTACCACTCGTCTCTACGTGCTCTACCACTCGTCTCTAGGTGCTCTACCACTCGTCTCTAGGTGCTCTACCACTCGTCTCTAGGTGCCCTACCACTCGTCTCTACGTGCTCTACCACTCGTCTCTACGTGCTCTACCACTCGTCTCTAGGTGCTCTACCACTCGTCTCTACGTGCTCTACCACTCGTCTCTAGGTGCCCTACCACTCGTCTCTACGTGCTCTACCACTCGTCTCTACGTGCTCTACCACTCGTCTCTAGGTGCCCTACCACTCGTCTCTACGTGCTCTACCACTCGTCTCTACGTGCTCTACCACTCGTCTCTAGGTGCTCTACCACTCGTCTCTAGGTGCTCTACCACTCTTCTCTACGTGCTCTACCACTCGTCTCTAGGTGCTCTACCACTCGTCTCTAGGTGCTCTACCACTCGTCTCTACGTGCTCTACCACTCGTCTCTACGTGCTCTACCACTCGTCTCTAGGTGCTCTACCACTCGTCTCTAGGTGCTCTACCACTCTTCTCTACGTGCTCTACCACTCGTCTCTACGTGCTCTACCACTCGTCTCTAGGTGCTCTACCACTCGTCTCTAGGTGCCCTACCACTCGTCTCTACGTGCTCTACCACTCGTCTCTACGTGCTCTACCACTCGTCTCTAGGTGCTCTACCACTCGTCTCTAGGTGCTCTACCACTCGTCTCTAGGTGCCCTAGCACTCGTCTCTACGTGCTCTACCACTCGTCTCTAGGTGCTCTACCACTCGTCTCTAGGTGCCCTACCACTCGTCTCTACGTGCTCTACCACTCGTCTCTACGTGCTCTACCACTCGTCTCTAGGTGCTCTACCACTCGTCTCTAGGTGCTCTACCACTCGTCTCTAGGTGCCCTAGCACTCGTCTCTACGTGCTCTACCACTCGTCTCTAGGTGCCCTAGCACTCATCTCTACGTGCTCTACCTCTCGTCTCTAGGTGCTCTACCACTCGTCTCTAGGTGCTCTACCACTCGTCTCTACGTGCTCTACCACTCGTCTCTAGGTGCTCTACCACTCGTCTCTACGTGCTCTACCACTCGTCTCTAGGTGCTGTGCTCTACCACTCGTCTCTAGGTGCTGTGCTCTACCACTCGTTTCTAGGTGCTGTGCTCTATCACTCGTCTCTACGTGCTCTACCACTCATCTCTAGGTGTTCTACCACTCATCTCTAGGTGCTGTGCTCTACCACTCATCTCTAGGTGCTGTGCTCTACCACTCCTCTCTAGGTGCTGTGCTCTACCACTCCTCTCTAGGTGCTGTGCTCTACCACTCGTCTCTAGGAGCTGTGCTCTACCACTTGTCTCTAGGTGCTGTGCTCTACCACTCGTCTCTAGGTGCTGTGCTCTACCACTCGTCTCTAGGTGCTCTATCACTCTTCTCCTGTTTATCTCCACTACTCTACACACTATACAGGTCAGTGACACTGGTCTGTAGTTTAACGCTGTCTGTCTGTCTCCTTTCTTAAAAACTGGGTCTATATTTGATGTCTTCCACTCCTTTCGCAGTTAATCTGTGTAGATAACTTGTTGAAAGCTGTTGTTAGTGGCACACACAGTGCCTCTGCTCCCTCTCTCAGGACTCATGGAGAGATGTTATCTGGGCCCACCGCCTTCGAAGTACCTAGCTCACACAGCAGCCTCTTCACCTCTTCCTCGGTTGTGTGTATTGTATCCAACGCTTGCTGGTGCACTCTACCTCTTCGGTTTTCTGGCAGTCTTTCTGCTTCCTCTGAGAATACTTCTCTAAATCTCTTAGTGAGTTCTTCACAGACTTTATTGTCATTCCTTGTGAGCTCCCCGCCTTCCTTCTCATGCGTGTGTGTGTACTCACCTATATGGGGCAGCAAGGGTCAATTCACAGCTTCTGGCCCGCCTCTTTGCTGGTCACTATTAGGTTCATTCTCCTTCGGCTCCAAGAGCCTTATCGTACCTCTCCTTAAAGCTGTGTATGGGCCCTGCTTCTACTACTTCACTCTCCAGATTATTTCATTTCCTGACAACTCTAAGGCTGAAGAAATACTTCCTAACATCCCTATGACTCATCGAAGTTTTCAACTTCAAGTTGTATCACCTTGTTGCTGTGTCCTATCTCTGGAACATCCTGTTCCTATCCACCTTGTCAATTTCTCTCAGTATTTTATACGTCCTTATCATGTACTCTCTATCCCCCCTGTCCTCTAGTGTCGTCAGGTTGATTTCCCCTCCGGGACCTTTGCATTTTCTCTAACTTTTTGGTGTGCTTGACCAGGTGTGGGTTCCATACTGGTGCTGCATATTCTAATATGGGCCTAACGTACACCACATTCATCCTCTCACTTTCACATTCATCATCTCACCTTCACCACATTCATCAGCTCACCTTCACATTCATCATCTCACCCTCACATCCATCAGCTCATCTTCATATTCATCTCGCCTTCACATTCACCAGCTCATCTTCACATTCATCAGCTCATCTTCACATTCATCTCGCCTTCACATCCATCAGCTCATCTTCACGTTCATCTCGCCTTCACATTCATCAGCTCATCTTCACATTCACCAACTCACCTTCACATCCATCAGCTCACCTTCACATTCATCTCACCTTCACATTCATCAACTCACTTTCACATTCATCAGCTCACCTTCACATTCACCTCACCTTCACATTCATCAACTCACCTTCACATTCATCAACTCACCTTCACATTCATCAACTCATCTTCACATTCATCAACTCATCTTCACATTCATCAACTCACCTTCACATTCATCAGCTCACCTTCACATTCATCAACTCACCTTCACATTCATCAACTCTCCTTCACATTCATCAACTCATCTTCACATTCATCAACTCACCTTCACAATCATCAACTCACCTTCACATTCATCAGCTCACCTTCCCATTCATCAACTCACCTTCACATTCATCTTGTTGTTGTCTGGTTGTTGTCTGGTTGTTGTCTGGTTGTTGTCTGGTTGTTGTCTGGTTGTTGTCTGGTTGTTGTCTAGTTGTTGTCTGGTTGTTGTCTGGTTGTTGTCTGGTTGTTGTCTGGTTGTTGTCTGGTTGTTGTCTAGTTGTTGTCTGGTTGTTGTCTGGTTGTTGTCTGGTTGTCTAGTTGTTGTCTAGTTGTTGTCTGGTTGTTGTCTGGTTGTTGTCTGGTTGTTGTCTGGTTGTTGTCTAGTTGTTGTCTGGTTTTTGTCTGGTTGTTGTCTAGTTGTTGTCTGGTTGTTGTCTGGTTGTTGTCTAGTTGTTGTCTGGTTGTTGTCTGGTTGTTGTCTAGTTGTTGTCTGGTTGTTGTCTGGTTGTTGTCTGGTTGTTGTCTGGTTGTTGTCTGGTTGTTGTCTAGTTGTTGTCTGGTTGTTGTCTGGTTGTTGTCTGGTTCTTGTCTGGTTGTTGTCTAGTTGTTGTCTGGTTTTTGTCTGGTTGTTGTCTAGTTGTTGTCTGGTTGTTGTCTGGTTGTTGTCTGTTTGTTGTCTGTTGTTGTCTGGTTGTTGTCTGGTTGTTGTCTGGTTGTTATCTGGTTGTTGTCTGTTGTTGTCTGGTTGTTGTCTGTTGTTGTCTGGTTGTTGTCTGGTTGTTGTCTGGTTGTTGTCTGGTTGTTGTCTGTTGTTGTTGGTTTTGTCTGGTTGTTGTCTAGTTGTTGTCTGGTTGTTGTCTGGTTGTTGTCTGTTTTGTCTGGTTGTTGTCTGGTTGTTGTCTGTTGTTGTCTGGTTGTTGTCTGGTTGTTGTCTGGTTGTTGTCTGGTTGTTGTCTGGTTGTTGTCTGTTGTTGTCTAGTTGTTTCTGGTTGTTGTCTGGTTGTTGTCTGGTTGTTGTCTGGTTGTTGTCTGGTTGTTGTCTGGTTGTTGTCTGGTTGTTGTCTGGTTGTTGTCTGGTTGTTGCTGGTGTTGTTAGTTGTTGTCTGGTTGTTGTCTGGTTGTTGTCTGGTTGTTGTCTGGTTGTTGTCTGGTTGTTGTCTGGTTGTTGTCTGGTTGTTGTCTAGTTGTTGTCTGGTTGTTGCTGGTTGTTGTTAGTTGTTGTCTGGTTGTTGTCTGGTTGTTGTCTGTTTTGTCTGGTTGTTGTCTGGTTGTTGTCTGGTTGTTGTCTGGTTGTTGTCTGTTGTTGTCTGGTTGTTGTCTGGTTGTTGTCTGTTGTTGTCTGGTTGTTGTCTGGTTGTTGTCTGGTTGTTGTCTGGTGTTTCTGTTGTTGTCTGGTTGTTGTCTGGTTGTTGTCTGGTTGTTGTCTGTTTTGTCTGGTTGTTGTCTGGTTGTTGTCTGGTTGTTGTCTGGTTGTTGTCTGGTTGTTGTCTGGTTGTTGTCTGGTTGTTGTCTGGTTGTTGTCTGGTTGTTGTCTGGTTGTTGTCTGGTGTTGTCTGGTTGTTGTCTGGTTGTTGTCTGGTTGTTGTCTAGTTGTTGTCTGGTTGTTGTCTGGTTGTTGTCTGGTTGTTGTCTGGTTGTTGTCTGGTTGTTGTCTGTTGTTGTCTGTTGTTGTCTGGTTGTTGTCTGGTTGTTGTCTGGTTGTTTCTGGTTGTTGTCTGTTGTTGTCTGGTTGTTGTCTGGTTGTTGTCTGGTTGTTCGTTGGTTGTTGTGTCTAGGTTGTTTGTCTGGTTGTTGTCTGGTTGTTGTCTGGTTGTTGTCTGGTTGTTGTCTGGTTGTTGTCTGGTTGTTGTCTGGTTGTTGTCTGGTTGTTGTCTTGGTTGTTGTTTCTGGTTGTTGTCTGGTTGTTGTCTGGTTGTTGTCTGGTTGTTGTCTGGTTGTTGTCTAGTTGTGTTTTTTGTTTTTGGTTGTTGTCGTTTTTTGTTGTTCTGTTGTTGTCTTTTTTGGGTTTTTGTCTGGTTGTTGTCTGGTTGTTGTCTGGGTTGTTGGTGTCTAGGTGTTGTTGTCTGGTTGTTGTCTGGTTGTTGTCTAGTTGTTGTCTGGTTGTTGTCTAGTTGTTGTCTGGTTGTTGTCTAGTTGTTGTCTTGTTGTTGTCTGGTTGTTGTCTGGTTGTTGTCTGGTTGTTGTCTGGTTGTTGTCTGGTTGTTGTCTGGTTGTTGTCTAGTTGTTGTCTGGTTGTTGTCTGGTTGTTGTCTGGTTGTTGTCTAGTTGTTGTCTGGTTGTTGTCTGGTTGTTGTCTGGTTGTTGTCTGGGTGTTGTCTGGTTGTTGTCTGGTTGTTGTCTAGTTGTTGTCTGGTTGTTGTCTGGTTGTTGTCTGGTTGTCTGGTTGTTGTCTGGTTTTTGTCTGGTTGTTGTCTAGTTGTTGTCTGGTTGTTGTCTGGTTGTTGTCTGGTTGTTGTCTGGTTGTTGTCTGGTTGTTGTCTGGTTGTTGTCTGGTTGTTGTCTGGTTGTTGTCTAGTTGTTGTCTGGTTGTTGTCTGGTTGTTGTCTGGTTGTTGTCTGGTTGTTGTCTAGTTGTTGTCTGGTTGTTGTCTGGTTGTTGTCTGGTTGTTGTCTGGTTGTTGTCTGGTTGTTGTCTGGTTGTTGTCTAGTTGTTGTCTGGTTGTTGTCTGGTTGTTGTCTGGTTGTTGTCTGGTTGTTGTCTGGTTGTTGTCTAGTTGTTGTCTGGTTGTTGTCTGGTTGTTTTCTGGTTGTTGTCTGGTTGTTGTCTGGTTGTTGTCTGGTTGTTGTCTAGTTGTTGTCTGGTTGTTGTCTGGTTGTTGTCTGGTTGTTGTCTGGTTGTTGTCTGAACAAATCTAGGAAGAATGTAATTGTGTGATGACACCTGGGGCACCGGGTGTGCCCCAGGGGAGGAGGCACCGGGTGTGCCCTAGGGGTGGAGGCACCGGGTGTGCCCCAGGAAAGGAGGATGCCATACACCCCTGGGACACGCAGAGAAGCCTGAAGGTTGGTCCGGCTGCCTAAGAATAATGGTACTTGGAAGTATGAAGGTTCTTGCTGCTCATACGGGTCACGTGTGACCTGCCTGGGTAGAGGGTACACGCTCGCTTACCTGCATAAGCAAACTCCATAGCTTACTAACATGTACGTTGTGTAAGAGCACACACTGTGCTCACTGCTTATCATTAGCCTTGAGGACACCCCCGCAGTTACGACAACCATTCATATACCTGAGCGGGCTGTGTCGAACTCCGGGCTGAATCACACTCACATACCTTATTCCAGTGTGGTTAGCAGTCAAAATTTCTGTAAGAAAGGTATTGAACTTTAAAGAGGATACACGGGTTAATATGTAGGTTCAGACAAACAAGGTTTTATAACCAAAGAAAAGGTTCAATCAGTCACATAGAAGAGTCGGATAATTGTTTACCTGTATGATATTCACTTGTAACTTCCTTTCTTGTACCATAACCACAGTGTTGTCGAGAGGGAATATAGTATATACCCTTCTCACTTTTTTTGTCAAGGAGACAGTGAGTGACAATTTACATTTGTGGTTACAGTAATGTGTTGGGAGAACACTGGCCGGATCCTAGCCCGGCACGACCCTTCATGTGGCCCGGCACGACCCTTCATGTGGCCCGGCACGACCCTTCGTGTGGCCCGGCACGACCCTTCGTGTGGCCACTATCCTAAATCTCTGTTTAACATTAATATTATGGGCATTTTCAGTTCTCATTGAATAGTGGGTAAGGGAGGACCAGAAGCAAGGTTGACAGTTATATACTTTCAGGTCCTCACTTATCTACAGTAGCACTTCCGCCTGCAAATGGTTCGGACCCCTGGCGTGGCGTGACACCCACCATGTCACTCGTGTGGCGTGACACCCACCATGTCACTCGTGTGGCGTGACACCCACCATGTCAATGTAACCAGGAATAATGTTGCTATTTATGCTGAAAAGAAGGTGCTGGGCTTTTCTCTGGGCTGGCAGCCAGGGAGAAGAGTTGAACCCTTTTAGAAAAGAACTAACCCATCTCTTCTGATGTGATGAAGATGATTTTTTTTATTTTTTTTTGTTAACACATCGACCGTTTCCCACCAAGGCAGGGTGGCCCGAAAAAGATAAACTTTCACCATCATTCACTCCATTACTGTCTTGCCAGAGGCGTGCTTGCACTACAGTTATAAAACTGCCACATTAACACCCCTCCTTCAGAGTGATGAAGACGATAACCTCATATATTCCATTCCATTTCTCCTGTGTGGGATAAACCATAGTGAGATATGAAATCCATCCTGAGTGTTAGAATGTGATAGTAAAATACATCGAGCTTTTGTTTTCAAATGTAACTTTCATTTTGAATAAATTAGCAGCACATTGTTGACGTGTCAAAACGTGTTAAAAATATCGCATCACTTAGAAGACCCTGAATCAAAGAAAAATGGGTCACTACAGTGTATATACTATAGCACCACCAGTAACTACCCCACCAGCAGCAGTACCAGCACCACCAGCAGCATCACTAGCAGCAGCACCAGCAGCAGCAACACCTACAACATTACTGTCACCACCAACAGGCAATCTATCTAAATCAGCTTAGCGCTGCTGGAGCCTCACTAGTGTTACAACACCCGTCATAGCTCCATGTGTGCCCTTCACCATGGTCATTATCACTTTCCTTTGCACCAACACCTTAATAAAACACTCCATATCTTGATGGTGTCATGAGAGGCCGCCAGCATCCAGCCACACCAGCCAGCGCACCACACCTCAAGGATACCAGCTGCCCAACACTTGTACATGCCCTCTCACAGCACTCAGGACCACTGGTAAGCCAGTGGTCACTGCCCAATAATACGCAAACGACTTTCACACAGATCAAAGAACTTCAGTTGAACTTTATTGACTTGTGACTGCGGGAGACTGACACCAGTCACTCCATCATTCTATCATGCAGGAGGAGCCATGGCTGTCACTACCGTCTGGCTCTGGCTGGGTTACAGTACCTTTGGCAGGTTAAATCACCACCACCAGATGATGTAGACCAAACTAAATGTAATCTATCCCAGATGAACAATAATCACACCTTGCGTCATTATGTGCTGGAATGAGATAAAATTACCGAATTCATAGACAACTCACTCATAAATGTTCAAGAAATGTCAAAATATTTGATCCACAGTGGTATATTACAAACCGTTCATAAAAAAATACCCTGACTCCGTCCACTGTGAATAACGCATAACCAATAACATTTGTTTAAATTTTACCATAACTTTCTAAAATATGAGCTAATATAAACAATTCATCACCACATATAAGTTACATTGTAATATTTTTGTGATTGAATACATGTCTGCATAAATAACTCATTACCATTGTAATCAGATATAAACATGTAACTTGTTCATTACCGCTGTAACTTGTTCATTACCGCTGTAACTTGTTCATTACCGCTGTAACTTGTTCATTACCGCTGTAACTTGTTCATTACCGCTGTAACTTGTTCATTACCGCTGTAACTTGTTTAACTATCTAAACTTCGAGGTCCAGTCCCTGAACCCATTATGTACCTCTGTAATGTTAAGGTACAGTCCCTGAACCCATTATGTACCTCTGTAATGTTGAGGTACAGTCCCTGAACCCATTATGTACCTCTGTAATGTTAAGGTACAGTCCCTGAACCCATTATGTACCTCTGTAATGTTAAGGTACAGTCCCTGAACCCATTATGTACCTCTGTAATGTTGAGGTCCAGTCCCTGAACCCATTATGTACCTCTGTAATGTTAAGGTACAGTCCCTGAACCCATTATGTACCTCTGTAATGTTAAGGTACAGTCCCTGAACCCATTATGTACCTCTGTAATGTTGAGGTACAGTCCCTGAACCCATTATGTACCTCTGTAATGTTAAGGTACAGTCCCTGAACCCATTATGTACCTCTGTAATGTTGAGGTACAGTCCCTGAACCCATTATGTACCTCTGTAATGTTGAGGTACAGTCCCTGGACCCATTATGTACCTCTGTAATGTTGAGGTCCAGTCCCTGAACCCATTATGTACCTCTGTAATGTTGAGGTCCAGTCCCTGAACCCATTATGTACCTCTGTAATGCTTGAGGTCCAGTCCCTGAACCCATTATGTACCTCTGTAATGTTGAGGTCCAGTCCCTGAACCCATTATGTACCTCTGTAATGTTGAGGTCCAGTCCCTGAACCCATTATGTACCTCTGTAATGTTGAGGTACAGTCCCTGGACCCATTATGTACCTCTGTAATGTTGAGGTACAGTCCCTGAACCCATTATGTACCTCTGTAATGTTGAGGTACAGTCCCTGGACCCATTATGTACCTCTGTAATGTTGAGGTCCAGTCCCTGAACCCATTATGTACCTCTGTAATGTTGAGGTCCAGTCCCTGAACCCATTATGTACCTCTGTAATGTTGAGGTCCAGTCCCTGAACCCATTATGTACCTCTGTAATGTTGAGGTCCAGTCCCTGAACCCATTATGTACCTCTGTAATGTTGAGGTCCAGTCCCTGAACCCATTATGTACCTCTGTAATGTTGAGGTCCAGTCCCTGAACCCATTATGTACCTCTGTAATGTTGAGGTCAGTCCCTGAACCCATTATGTACCTCTGTAATGTTGAGGTACAGTCCCTGACCCATTATGTACCTCTGTAATGTTGAGGTACAGTCCCTGGACCCATTATGTACCTCTGTAATGTTGAGGTCCAGTCCCTGAACCCATTATGTACCTCTGTAATGTTGAGGTCCAGTCCCTGAACCCATTATGTACCTCTGTAATGTTGAGGTCCAGTCCCTGAACCCATTATGTACCTCTGTAATGTTGAGGTCCAGTCCCTGGACCCATTATGTACCTCTGTAATGTTGAGGTCCAGTCCCTGAACCCATTATGTACCTCTGTAATGTTGAGGTCCAGTCCCTGACCCATTATGTACCTCTGTAATGTTGAGGTCAGTCCCTGACCCATTATGTACCTCTGTAATGTTGAGGTCCAGTCCCTGAACCCATTATGTACCTCTGTAATGTTGAGGTCCAGTCCCTGAACCCATTATGTACCTCTGTAATGTTGAGGTCAGTCCTGGACCCATTATGTACCTCTGTAATGTTGAGGTCCAGTCCCTGAACCCATTATGTACCTCTGTAATGTTGAGGTCCAGTCCCTGGACCCATTATGTACCTCTGTAATGTTGAGGTCCAGTCCCTGAACCCATTATGTACCTCTGTAATGTTGAGGTCCAGTCCCTGGACCCATTATGTACCTCTGTAATGTTGAGGTCCAGTCCCTGAACCCATTATGTACCTCTGTAATGTTGAGGTCCAGTCCCTGGACCCATTATGTACCTCTGTAATGTTGAGGTCCAGTCCCTGACCCATTATGTACCTCTGTAATGTTGAGGTCCAGTCCCTGAACCCATTATGTACCTCTGTAATGTTGAGGTCCAGTCCCTGAACCCATTATGTACCTCTGTAATGTTGAGGTCCAGTCCCTGGACCCATTATGTACCTCTGTAATGTTGAGGTCAGTCCCTGACCCATTATGTACCTCTGTAATGTTGAGGTCCAGTCCCTGAACCCATTATGTACCTCTGTAATGTTGAGGTCCAGTCCCTGAACCCATTATGTACCTCTGTAATGTTGAGGTCCAGTCCCTGGACCCATTATGTACCTCTGTAATGTTGAGGTCCAGTCCCTGAACCCATTATGTACCTCTGTAATGTTGAGGTCCAGTCCCTGGACCCATTATGTACCTCTGTAATGTTGAGGTACAGTCCCTGGACCCATTATGTACCTCTGTAATGTTGAGGTACAGTCCCTGGACCCATTATGTACCTCTGTAATGTTGAGGTCCAGTCCCTGACCCATTATGTACCTCTGTAATGTTGAGGTCCAGTCCCTGACCCATTATGTACCTCTGTAATGTTGAGGTCAGTCCCTGGACCCATTATGTACCTCTGTAATGTTGAGGTCCAGTCCCTGAACCCATTATGTACCTCTGTAATGTTGAGGTCCAGTCCCTGACCCATTATGTACCTCTGTAATGTTGAGGTCCAGTCCCTGGACCCATTATGTACCTCTGTAATGTTGAGGTCCAGTCCCTGAACCAACATTATGTACCTCTGTAATGTTGAGGTCCAGTCCCTGAACCCATTATGTACCTCTGTAATGTTGAGGTCAGTCCCTGGACCCATTATGTACCTCTGTAATGTTGAGGTACAGTCCCTGGACCCATTATGTACCTCTGTAATGTTGAGGTCCAGTCCCTGAACCCATTATGTACCTCTGTAATGTTGAGGTCAGTCCGACCCATTATGTACCTCTGTAATGTTGAGGTCCAGTCCCTGGACCCATTATGTACCTCTGTAATGTTGAGGTCCAGTCCCTGACCCATTATGTACCTCTGTAATGTTGAGGTCCAGTCCCTGGACCCATTATGTACCTCTGTAATGTTGAAGAGTCCCTGACCCATATGTACTCTGTAATGTTGAGGTCAGTCCCTGACCATTATGTACCTCTGTAATGTTGAGGTCCAGTCCCTGACCCATTATGTACCTCTATAATGTTAGGTCCAGTCCCTGGACCCATTATGACCTCTGTAATGTTGAGGTCAGTCCCTGGACCCATTATGTACCTCTGTAATGTTGAGGTCAGTCCCTGGACCCATTATGTACCTCTGTAATGTTGAAGTACAGTCCCTGGACCCATTATGTACCTCTATAATCTTTGACTTCCGCAACCAGGATAATAGATATTAATCTAACTAACTCTCTCATCTACGTTAGTTGATGCCACCGCTTATAACATCGCAAGCCAACGAGTGTTCGCTAACGTTCCTCTGCATTACGATTAACGGCACCATTGACCGAGCCATCATAAGGCAGATAACAATAACAGATGATCTTCAGTGACGTCTGTTATAGCAACAGAAGACTGTGTATGCATTTAACGGTTATGTTATGTGTGTGTGTGAGCGAAGGTTGCTCCAAATAAAGACGTGAACAGCGTCTGTGTTGCAAGGAAGGTTTTAACATTCCTGAGGCTTAGCAGCGACTCTTGCAGTTTCTTCACTGTGACCCACTGCTTCCTCTCTTATATTTAATACCTTGTGGCCAACACACACACACACACACACACACACACACACACACACACACACACACACACACAAAGACAGTACGTGAATGACATAGCAGCGAAAGCCAAATCTGACCCAAAGCTGCTGTACAGCCACATCAGGAGAACAACAGTCAAGGACCAGGTGATCAGGCTGAGGAAGGTAGGAGGGGAGGTCACAAGAAATGACCACGAAGTGTGTGAGGAGCTCAACATGAGATTCAAAGAGGTGTTCACAGAGGAGATAGAAGGGCCTCCAGAAAGGAGGAGAGGTAGGGTACACCATCAGGTGCTGGACACAATACACACAACTGAGGAGGAAGTGAAGAGGGTACTAAGCGAGCTAGATACCTCAAAGGCGATTGGGCCGGATAACATCTCTCCATGGGTCCTGAGAGAGGGAGCAGAGGAGCTATGGGTCCCCCTAACAACGATCTTCAACACGTCTTTCGAAACAGGGCAACTACCTGAGGTATGGAAGACAGCAAATGTAGTTCCAATTTTTTAAAAAAGGAGACAGGAACGTAGCACTAAACTACAGGCCAGTGTCACTGACATGTATAGTAAGCAAGGTCATGGAGAAGATTATCAGGAGAAGAGTGGTGGAGCACCTAGAAAGGAATGAGCTTATCAACGACGGCCAACACGGTTTCAGGGACGGGAAATCCTGTGTCACAAACCTACTGGAGTTCTACGACAGGGTGACAGCAGTAAGACAAGAGAGAGAGGGGTGGGTAGATTGCATATTCCTGGACTGTAAGAGGGCATTTGACACAGTTCCACACAAGAGATTAGTGCAGAAGCTGGAGGACCAGGCAGGGATAACAGGGAAGGCACTACAATGGATCAGGGAATACCTGTCAGGAAGACAGCAGCGAGTCATGGTACGTGGCGAGGTGTCAGAGTGGGCGCCGGTGACGAGTGGGGTTCCACAGGGGTCAGTCCTAGGACCGGTGCTGTTTCTGGTATTTGTGAACGACATGACGGAAGGAATATACTCCGAAGTGTCCCTGTTTGCAGATGATGTGAAGTTGATGAGAAGAATTCAATCGGACGAGGACCAGGCAGAACTACAAAGGGATCTGGACAGGCTGCAAGCCTGGTCCAGCAATTGGCTCCCGGAGTTCAACCCCACCAAGTGCAAAGTCATGAAGATTTGGGAAGGGCAAAGAAGACCGCTGACGGAGTACAGTCTAGGGGGCCAGAGACTGCAAACCTCAATCAAGGAAAAAGATCTTGGGGTGAGTATAACACCAGGCACATCTCCCGAGGCGCACATCAACCAAATAACTGCTGCAGCATATGGGCGCCTAGCTAACCTAAGAACAGCATTCCGACATCTTAATAAAGAATCATTCAGGACTCTGTACACTGTGTACGTTAGGCCCATACTGGAGTATGCAGCACCAGTTTGGAACCCACATCTAGCTAAGCACGTAAATAAGCTAGAGAAAGTGCAAAGGTTAGCAACAAGACTAGTCCCGGAGCTAAGGGGTATGTTCTACGAGGAGAGGTTAAGGGAAATCGACCTGACGACACTGGAGGACAGGAGAGATAGGGGGGACATGATAACGACATATAAGATACTGAGAGGAATAGACAAGGTCGACAGAGACAGAATGTTCCAGAGAGGGGACACAGCAACAAAGGGACACAGTTGGAAGTTGAAGACTCAGATGAATCACAGGGATGTTAGGAAGTATTTCTTCAGTCATAGAGTGGTCGGGAAGTGGAATAGCTTGGGAAGCGATGTAGTGGAGGCAGGTTCCATACATAGCTTTAAGGAGAGGTATGATAAAGCTCATGGAGCAGGGAGCGTGACCCAGTAGCGGCTACTGAAGAGGCGGGGCCAGGAGCTATGTCTCGACCCCTGCAACCACATCTAGGTGAGTACATACACACACACACACACACACACACACACACACCTGAGGTATGGAAGACGGCAAATGTAGTCCACATTTTCAAGAAAGGAGACAGAAACGAGGCAAGAAACTATAGACCAGTGTCACTGACGTGTATAGTATGCCAAGTCTTGTAGAAGATCATCAGGAGGAGAGTGGTGGAGCACCTGGAACGGAACAAGATTATAAATGACAACCAGCACCGATTTATGGAAGGCAAATCCCGTGTCACAAACCTACTGGAGTTTTATGACAAGGTAACAGAAGTAAGACACGAGAGAGAGGGATGAGTTGATTGCATTTTCTTGGACTGCAAGAAGGCCTTCGACACAGTTCCTCACAAGAGATTAATGCAGAAGCTAGAGGATCAGGCACGTATAACAGGAAGGGTACTGCAATGGATCAGAGAATAACTGACTGGGAGGCAACAACGAGTCATAGTACGGGATGACGTATCACAATGGGCGCCTGTGACGAGCGGGGTCCCACAGGGGTCAGTCCTAGGACCAGCGCTATTTTTGGTATATGTGAATGACATGATGGAAGGGATAGACTCAGAAGTGTCCTTGTTTGCAGACGATGTGAAGTTAATGACGACAATTAAATCAGATGAGGATCAGGCAGGACTACAAAGAGACCTGGACATGCTGGACACGTGGTCCAGCAACTGGCTTCTCGAGTTTAACACTGCTAAATGCAAAGTCGTGAAGATCGGGAAGGGCAAAGAAGACTGCAGACAGAATATAGGCTAGGTGGCCAAAGACTGCAAACCTCACTCAAGGATAAAGATCTTGTGGTGAGTATAATACCGAGCACGTCTCCGGAAGCACACATCAACCAGATAACTGGTGCAGCATATGGGCGCCTAGCAAACCCGAGAATAGCATTCCGATACCTCAGTAAGGAATCGTTCAAGACTCTGTACACCGTGTACGTCAGGCCCATACTGGAGTATGCAGCACCAGTTTGGAACCCACACCTGGTCAAGCATGTCAGAAATTAGAGAAAGTCCAAAGGTTTGCAACAAGGCTAGTTCCAGAGCTAAGGGAAATGTCCTATGAAGAAGGTTAAGGGAAATCGGTCTGACGACACTGGAGAATAGGAGGGTTAGGGGAGACATGATAACGACATACAAAATACTCGATTAATAGATAAGGTGGACAGAGACAGGATGTTCCACAGATGGGACACAGAAACAAGGGGTCACAATTGGAAGTTGAAGACTCAAATGAGTCAAAGAGATGTTAGGAAGTATTTCTTCAGTCATATAGTTGTCGGGAAGTACAATAGTCTGGCAAGTGATGTAGTGGAGGCAGGAACCATACGTAGTTTTAAGACGAGGTATGATAAAGCTCATGGAGCAGGGAGAGAGAGGACATAGCAGCGGGGCCTCTTGTTATGCAGAGCATTTCGGGCAAATTAGGTCAGTTTTGTCCCAGGATGCGACCCACACCAGTCCACTAACACCCAGGTACCCATTTTGCTGATGGGTGAATAGGGACAACCAGTATAAGGAAACACTCCCAATGTGTCCACCTTTGCCAGGAATAGAACCCGGATTCTCAGCGTGTGAAGCGAGAGGTGTTGCTACCAGGCCACGGGCCACCTTAAACTAAAGGCTATAGACAAAATGCTGAGGATAAATGCCTACGGAAAATCAACGAAGAAATGTGTGAAACATTCAATAGTAAATTTTAGAGTGTTCGCAAGATAATTTTTTTTAAATATAGTGAATTGTAATGTCAAAGGGTAGCCCGGTGGCCCGGTGGCCCGGTGGCTAAAGTTCTCGTTTCACGCACAGAGGGCCCGGGTTCGATTCCTGGCGGGGTGGAAACATTTCGACGTGTTTCCTTACACCTGTTGTCCCGTTCACCTAGCAGCAAATAGATACCTGGGTGTTAGTCGACTGGTTTGGGTCGCATCCTGGGGGACAAGATTGAGGACCCCAATGGAAATAAGACAGACAGTCCTCGATGGCCACTGACTTTCTTGGGTTATCCTGGGTGGCTAACCCTCAGGGGTTAAAAATCCGAACGAAATCTTATCTTATCTCTTATCTTAACTAAAAGATGAATAATGAAATAACTAAGGAGAAAGTAAGGAATTACTAAATGATACTAAATGCTGAGAGGAAGTAAAGACAATAATGCTGGATGCTGAGAAGAAGTAAAGACAATAATGCTGGATACTAAGAGGAAGTAAAGACAATAATGCTGGATGCTGAGAGGAAGTAAAGACAATAATGCTGGATGTTGAGAGGAAGTAAAGACAATAATGCTGGATACTGAGAGGAAGAAAAGACAATAATGCTGGATGCTGAGAGGAAGTAAAGACAATAATGCTGGATGCTGAGAGGAAGTAAAGACAATAATGCTGGATGCTGAGAGGAAGTAAAGACAATAATGCTGGATGCTGAGAGGAAGTAAAGACAATAATGCTGGATACTGAGAGGAAGTAAAGACAATAATGCTGGATGCTGAGAGGAAGTAAAGACAATAATGCTGGATGCTGAGAGGAAGTAAAGACAATAATGCTGGATGCTGAGAGGAAGTAAAGACAATAATTCTGGATGCTGAGAGGAAGTAAAGTCAATAATGCTGGATGCTGAGAGGAAGTAAAGACAATAATGCTGGATGCTGAGAGGAAGTAAAGACAATAATGCTGGATGCTGAGAGGAAGTAAAGACAATAATGCTGGATGCTGAGAGGAAGTAAAGACAATAATGCTGGATGCTGAGAGAAACAAACAACAGGAGCAAATAATTATCAAAACATTATGCATTTTTTAAATATATTTCACTAATAGAGCGTAAATGATAAATAACTGGTAGTTGGCACTGGACAAATATTTAAAAAAAAAAAAAACACCAAGAAAGACACTTTAAATAACTAAACGAATTTCGGATGCTGAGAAAGAGATCCCCGTATTCCATAAGCCCAGCCTCCTCTACCCCAATGCATGCAAAAGGAATATATGATGATGGTCATAAAATTCTTATGTAGCAAAGTATAAAAAGAAGTATTCATATATATGTATGCATATGCATGTTCATATGTAATATGTATGCATATATATATATATATACATTACGAAATCACAGTAAAACGCGTGATTGCAAATACTATGTACAAATACCACAATGAAAATAATAAATATATCGACAGCACTTGTATGATGTGCTCGCCCTCACATCTTCAGACGAATAAATACAAGAGGCAAAATAAGCACTTTTTAAATGATAAACACTGAGATAATAATTCACTCAGAAAGGTGACAGATCGACCAGTGAGGTGCATCTAACTTGCTGAGCTAACATGATGTACAATATATTTCAAAATTGAGTTCTGGTGTCCAAAAACTTGAAAGTTTTATAGTCCAGAATATTGTTCACATTCTTAAAGGTAAAAATATTTTTCACTTTATACAGAGCGTGTTCTGTCCAGGACACAATTTGTCATCATGTTGGTCAAATGTATGTAATAATAATAATAATAATAATAATAATAATAATAATAATAATAATAATAATATATAATAATAATAATAATAATAATAATAATAATAATAATAATAATAATTATAATAATAATAATATATTTATTTCATTGCAAGTTTACATCGAGTTTATTCAATTTTGAATTGAGTAAGACCCTTCATGATGGTTATGGGCGATTAATGCAAGACTATATGCCTACATTATGGGCAGACTTAATCTATTATGATTAAACTAGCTTATGTTATAAATTGATAAGTTTCTCATAGTTAAAATTGAGCTTATGTTTGTGAGCAATAATAGTTTTCAGATGGTACAATCTGAGGATTATGTGGCACCTCACTGAGCTATTGGCTCACTGTTTTGTGGATGGTTATGTCACATTATGTGGCCAGAGTTATGTGGCCCTCACTGAGTTATGTGGCCCTCACTGAGTTATGTGGCACTCACTGAGTTATGTGGCACCTCACTGAGTTATGTGGCACCTCCCCTGAGTTATGTGGCACTCACTAGTTATGTGGCACCTCACTGAGTTATGTGGCACTCCTGAGTTATGTGGCCTCACTGAGTTATGTGGCACCTCACTGAGTTATGTGGCACCTCACTGAGTTATGTGGCACCTCACTGAGTTATGTGGCACCTCACTGAGTTAGTGGCACCTCACTAGTTATGTGGCACCCACTTGAGTTATGTGGCACCTCACTGAGTTATGTGGCGTCTCACTGAGTTATGTGGCACCTCACTGAGTTATGTGGCGCCTCACTGAGTTATGTGGCACCTCACTGAGTTATGTGGCACCTCACTGAGTTAAGTGGCACCTCACTGAGTTATGTGGCACCACACTTAGTTATGTGGCACCTCACTGAGTTATGTGGCACCTCACTGAGTTATGTGGCACTCACTGAGTTATGTGGCACCTCACTGAGTTATGTGGCACCTCACTTGAGTTATGTGGCACCTCACTAAGTTATGTGGCACCTCACTGAGTTATGTGGCACCTCACTGAGTTATGTGGCACCTTCTTTACATGAAATATCACCTCAGTCTTTAATACTTTAAATGTGCTTCTCATGTCTCTTCTTCTTATTCATCTGAAGATATGAAATTTTTATTTCCAGTTTTCATTGTGGTGTTTATATATATATATATATATATATGTGTCCTTCCAAATAGGTAAAACTTTCGATTTTGGCTTTAATAACAACTCTCTTCTTGCCGAATAAGGCAAGTGAAAATTTGTGTATGCAGTAATTTTGCAAAAAAATATTGTGAACCTAACGAAAAAAATATATTTCATTGCGTTTGTTTATTACTAAATTATTGTAAACTTATCTAAAATATATTTAGTTGGATTAAGCTAAATTAAATTGCGCTTGTTATAATAAGGTTAGGTAAGTTTCCTAAGGTGCTTTTGGTACAAAATTATTAATTTTTACATTAACAAATGAAAATATATATCTTTAAACGTATAAGAGAAAATTTTAGAAAGAACTTAATTTTAAAGGAGATCTTCCTAATTGACCAATTTTACCTATTCGGCACAACATTACAGCACAAGCCCTGAGGGACAAACATCCACCCAGGGCTCCCAGTACCAACATTGACCTCCCTGACATTGCAGCAGGTGAAGAACATTTAACCTTACAGGACGCTGATGTGTATAAAGCTGCTATGTCATTTCCACAGGGCTCAGCAGGAGCCTCACTATGTGCCCTCCGGAAAAAAGATGGAGGAATCAGGCTCATTGCAGTTGGCAACACCCTTCGGCGCCTTGTTGCCAAGGCTTCAATGAGAATGGTGAGTCAAGAGACTGCTGCTGAGACCAACTCAGCTCAGTTTTGGTGTTCAACAAGGCTGTGATGCACCTGCCCATGCAGCACGAGTATACATCAACAACATGTCAGATGAAAAAGCCTTGATCAAATTGGACTTTGCCAACTCTTTCAACTTAGTCAGAAGGGATGCTGCTCTCCAAGCAGTTTCTAGACACTTCCCTTCCCTCTATCCCTTCATAGAATCGTGTTATAGTGTGACTTCTAAACTATTGTTTTGGGACCATGAAATTGACTCTTGCGAGGGTGTGCAACAGGGAGACCCTCTTGCCCCCTTTCTATTCTGTCTAGTCATCAAGGAAGTCACAGAAGCGCTCTACAGAATCTCTCCTAGAGGACATCAGAAAAATTAAAGACATGGGAGAGAGCCTGGGCCTATCTTTAAACCCCACCAAATGCGAAATAGTTTCTACCAATCGACAGATCATTGAGGATATCCTGCCTTCTATCGTCCCGATGGAAGGCAGGATGAAAGACAGTGATACACATGATGCCTTCTACTTACCCACCAGGTGCCTGTCAATCCCAAAACTTACCTGCTTCCTGAGATGCTTACCAGATTTCATATTCTCTTCCATAGCATCAAACGAATTAATAAAACAAATTCTTCTGGACAACCTCAGTGCCATCACCGAATGGGAGACTCTTGCTGCTCCAACACCAAAACCTAGTGCAGCACTGGCCTACAAACAGTCTAGTTGGGATGGCTCCATCGCTGAAAAGGTGCTTGCCAACATGCTTAGGATTGTAGCATCAGACAGGGAGACTGCCCGTCTCCAAGCTGTGAGTGCATATCACTGGAAAGACTTCCTCCAAACAGTTCCCATTTTGGAAATGGGAACACACCTTGACCCCCAAGACCCTCCATATTGCAGTAGCTCTCTGCCTTGCTGCCCCAATTCACACGGAATATACGTGTATTTGCGGCGATGTGCAAGCCGACTAATGTGGTCTACATGGTCATACCTGCTTCAAAACCAAGGGCTGGCATGTAAGACACAGTGAAGTCAACGACATCATAAAGAGAAGCTTTGCTATAACTGGATGCCCAGCCGTGAGAGAGCCCCGTTCACTAGCAGCCAACAGAACCCACAACAGCGCAAACCAACCCGACGGGATCACCATCTATCCTTGAAAGAATGGCAAGCTCTTAGCATGGGACTCAACCTGCTTGTCGATGCTGGCTGATACTTATATCCATCACAGTGTCGGGCGACAGGGAGGAGCTGCTGACCACAGGGAGGAGTACAAGATCAGCAAGTACTGGGACATAAGCCAACAGTATCAATTTGTACCAGTGGGATCAGAGACCTTGGGATTATGGGAAAAAAAAGCCACACTCTTCCTTAAAGAACTGGGTTCCAGACTCATCGACACCACCAGGGACCCAAGTGCGGCCACTTTCATGTTACAGCGCCTCAGTGTGGCCATCCAGAGGGGAAATGCTTGCTGCATACTGGGCTCGCGTCCGGCTTTGGAAGGGAGGAGATTCACAATCTTTGATATACTGTACCAATTAATTCAGGTTTGGTGTTTTTTGTCAATGTACACACACACACACACACACACACACACATATATATATATGTCGTGCCGATTAGGTAAAACTTGCGATTTTGGCTTAAATAGCAACGCTCACCTTGCCATATAAGACAAGTGAAAATTTGTGTATGCAATAATTTCGCCAAAATCATTCTGAACATAACGAAAAAAATATATTTCATTGTGTTTGTTTATTATTAAATTAATGTTAACGTATCTAAAATATATTTAGTTGGGTTAGGCTAAATTAAATTGCGCTTGTTGTAATAAGGTTAGGTAGGTTTTCAAAGTTTCTCTTGGTACAAAATTATAAATTCTTACATTAACATAATTGAAAAAAATATATCTTTAAACGTATAAGAGAAAATTTTAGAAAAGACTTAATTTTAGATGAGTTCTTGCTAATTGACCAGTTTTACCTAATCGGCATGACATATATATATATATATATATATATATATATATATATATATATATATATATATATATATATATATATATATATATATATATATATACGTATATATTAGGGTTATAACTTTTTTACAACGTAATATTTCTGTACATTAAACAGATGACCTTTCATTTCAATATCTTTTTAGAAAATGTCTTCCCCTAAATGAAAAAAAAACGAGTAACAAAAACATGTAACTTGTATGCATATTGCATATAATAAAATAATAACAAATAAAACAGCTTACTGCATCATTGTTATCATGTTTGTACATATATTACTACTTATTGCTTAGAATAAACCGAAGTTGCAGTTTGTTTTTATTTCTGCTGGTAGCTACAGTTCCTGTATTACTTTGATTGTACGTTTAGCACAGTGATTACTTCTTGGTATATTGAGTGCGGACGGCTCCTGCTGCTAGTGATTTTTCAATGAGTTCAGCGATTTTTTTGTAAGGTTTCAATATTTCTGACAAATTCTTGAAGTCATTTTCACTGTACATCATCTGATCAGTAAACCAATAATCTGTCCAGGTGTGTGAAATGAATCTGCAGATCTTCTCCAAAGTCTTCCGTCTTGTAGGTATAAGAATGAATGCAAGAATAACTAGAATGGCTCTTGAATTCCACCTCGCATTGCTGATGTTTGGAATTTTCTGAAAGTTAATCAAAGGAAAGTGCCTTTTTCTTCAAAGAATCTAAACACTGGTGTTAGATGGTACAAAAACTTCATATCATATCTCCATCCTGATTTATGGAGGATCTCTTCTGTTCCATTAACAATCTGTGCCTTTAGTTCCTCATAATTCTTCACCAGTTGGGATGCAAATGGATACTCGATGTTTGGAGAACTGGTTTTAGCACCAAGATTTTCATCCATTACCAAACGGAGAATCCTGTCCAGAACGTGATGCAGACAACTGATAAATTGTGGTTTGCTAATCTTCTTCTCTGAGAACATTCATTGCAGATTAGCAACAGCTCTACTCTTTTTCCCTTTGTTAACGTTTGTTGTATCACCAATGATCATCTTTATTGCCTTCCGTAAGTTGTGTTCATCAATAAGTTTTGTCATTCCTTCAACAATAGTTTCAGTTTTGCTATATTTCAAATGTAGTGCTTCCAGTTTTACTTCGGCTCTTTCATTTTTAAGTACTAATACCTGATACTCATTTTCCTCAATGGTCTTTCCATCGAAATGTAAAGACTTTTCTTCCATTTGTAACTTTTCAATCATTTCCTCCTTCAATTTATCAGCTTCTTTGTATTTAAAGACTTATACATTGTTGCTTCACTTGCTGTAGCAATGTCAATGACATCAAATGACAACTGTTTGCACATTATGGCGGCTTTACTTGTTGATACTTTTGTTGATGTCACCAAACTGGTTGCAACTTTACTTTTGTTGTGTTTTCTAGTTGGTGGAGCAGCACTTTCATCTTCATCTTCACACTCGCTCCCTTCACCTTCACTACCACTCTCACTCGATGCATGATTGTAAGATGTTGATACTGAAGCTGATTCAGCTGGCAGTTTCCGTCTTTTTGAAGGATGAATAGTTGTTTCTGAATTGCTACTTATGATTAGTAACGTAAATATATGGTGATTAATAGTTTTCATTAATTTGAGTTGCCAATTAGTACTTTCCTGAGTTACTACTTATAAGTAGTAATGCATATATATGGTGATTCATAGTTTTATTTAGGGGTGACCTTTTTTGAAAAGTTCATCGATTTATAGTACAGGAGTATACATAGTATTGTAACCAATGCTTGTGAAGGCTAGTACACCAAACGGGGAGTAGAAGGAAATTAGCTCTGAGGCATCCACACCATCGTGTGTCCTTGGATCACGGTACAACACCTAGCTCTGCTGGGTGCGTGATTCTTGTAAGATTGTATGGTCCCGTGGGTTAGAGCGTAGCTAGAATTTTCGCTCACCATAGGGCGCGCTAAAACAACACGGGTTCGATCCCCGGCTACTCGCAGTGTTGTTATTGATTAATCACCACTCGTTCGTGGTTACAATACTATATATATATATATATATATATATATATATATATATATATATATATATATATATATATATATATATATATATATATATATATATATATATATAAAACACATGGAAATGGCACATGCAAGTATAGACATACAGTTATAATATACACAAAGTATACATATGTGAAAATATTCATGTTCATATGTATTCAGATGCACAATAGATCAGTACATACATACATCAGTATGTATAAAAATGATATAAATTAAGTCAATCACAGGCAACACTGACAGACGATTCCCCCAGAGTTAATTATCTTTTAAAATAAATATTAGTGTTCAGGGAGTGTAAAATACATATCAGAATGTATAAAAACATAAAAGGAGTCTTGGTGAAGGATTGTTGTGATGGTAATATCCAGGAAACCAGCAGACAATAGCAAAGTAAAAACAAATATTTTTTTTAAAATTCCGCTGAAAATTTAATTTTCGTTGTAGATTTTAGATAAAAATATACGTCATGGATACCTCAAGGGACTTACATAAAAATGTTAGATTTATAATAATTTTTTTGAGGTGTGTTGAATGATTCAGTAAATTACTTAGTTGTTTAGATGAGTAAGGATGATAATACAATTTTTTTATTAATAAAATCAATAAATTAGAGAGCTCAATGCCAATAAAATTACAGATCTCCCATTCAGAAAGAGACACTAATGTTAAAAGGTCACCAACACATGCAAATATTCGCATGAATTTTGCCCTTGATACAGTACGCCAGTGTTGAAAGTTTGAAGCCAAGCAAATAAGGCGTTCTCGAGTTTTAAATGATAATTTTGAAGGACAAAATGAGAAATTTTACTCATAATGTTCCGAAGATATAAGTCTTTGTGATCACTATAATCCTTGAATTAAAAAAGTTTGAAAAAAACGTTTTTTTATAGCTTTGTTTTCTCAATAACATTTTACTTAAAGTTGTCATTAACCTTCTAAGAAAAAATATTTTCATTTTATTTTTAAAACTCTTTTATAAAATTAATTAAAAATAGGCAAATTGGCATCTTCTCACCCCAAAATAAATGCAAAA